>JAQMYK010000037.1:27223694-27242135 GCA_030014345.1 Clarias buthupogon
TGCTGCTCATGCCATACAGTGCTGAGACCTAATAAAATACTCCCAGCCATTGCATTGGGCAGCAACCAAGCTCACTCATCTCCAAGTTCCCTTCTAGCGGTGAAAAACGCTACAGTACTAAATATGAAGAGTGTTCAAGTCAATCTGAGACTTTCTTGATGAAATGTCTTGTTGAACTAATTGACATTAACAGAAGACTTCGAGCACAGTATGGTGATGAGACTCTTGGCTTCAGTAAAACAGTTTAAAGAAGTCTGTACATCTGTAAACAATGATCCTGACTAAGATGGCTTGGAGCCCACTATTGTCATTCCTGTGAACATTCAGCGTGGGAAATGCTTGATCCTTGAAAATCGATGAATAACTTGCAAAAGAGACGCATTTGTCAATAAGAACTATCCCAGTGTTTGACCAACACCATTTGGACATTACAGTAACTTGGGTGGGACTAAATGCATCGGCTTGGGATTAACACTAGAAGCGCTGAGTAACGGTCATTTGACCGCAGTGGGGGAAAAAAATTAATACTTCACACTCGATCAAATTCCAGGACCCTCCTTTAATGACTTTTCCTAGATCTGTGAGCATAATCACCCTGCATGCTTACATTTTCAAAATCGGTTTAGTTCTCATTGAGTGGCCACACATCACTTCCACATTTCCCTCACTTTTCTTACATGATTCTTATGTGCGCATAAACAGTGAAACATTCCGCAGGTTTACAATAAACCACGGCCAAGCGCACCATGTTCCCGCCGATTAGGCGCGTGGTCCGTTGCCTAGCAACAGTGAACAAAACGAGGCATAATCGTGATGTTTGCTTCGGTTATGACATTGCATAGTTTATTATCTGCTGTGGTAGATCGGATTTATTCAAACGCAATAATAAAGCTTTATATCCTCAGGAGGGGTTACATTGTTTTAGCGATAATTTCACGGGAAGCGGGTTCAGAACTAAATTGCTGCTCCTGCTCCATCTAATGCACTGTCACACTAAAAAAACATCCGAGAAGTTCAGAAGCTTCAACTAGAATGAACGAACTAATGAGTTTTCTCAAAACGTTATAAAATTAAGTAGAGCTTTTGTTTTTGTTATAGTACGAAGCCCCTAGATGGACAAAGGAGGAGAAAAAACGGCAGAAAAATTCATGTTTTGCGTTATAACCCCAAACTTTTGTGATATAACCCAAAAAGCCAAAGTTTGGGGTTATAACGCAAAAGATTTGGGTTATATTTTTTTCTTCTCACGTTTTTTTTCTCTTCCTTTGTCATATGACCGGTGAATCGCGTTAAAAGTAGGTGACACTTCTAGTGTCTTAAGACAGCACTTAAGATGTGGAACAGACAGGCTAATTATGGCTCTGGTGTGCTAAGAAAACTTTCTACCTAGATGGTATCCAAGCACCAGTGAAACAATGGGATAAGTGCATTAGCGGATAAGCAGATTATATAGAGAAATAAAGGTACTCTTTACTTTCATAACTTTGTTCTGTTATTCTGCACATTCAAAAGTCCCAGTTTGCCACGAACTCCCCTTTGTAAATAACCTAGTCAGTTTTGCCATGAATTTGCATGTTTGAGAAATAAAATAAAAATGAAATTTGATTAAATGATTATGGGAGAAGTTGGAAATTAACTAATCACCATTCTATACTGTAACATTATATAAAGTATATACAGTACACTGTGGGGCAGCACGGTGGCTTAGTGGCTAGCAATGTTGCCTTGCACCTCCAGGGTCCGGGTTCAGTTCCTGCCTCAGGTCTGTGTGCATGAAGTTTGTATGTTCTGCTCATGCTTGGTGGGTTTCCTCCAGGAACTTTCCTCACACAGTCCAAAGGCTAGGCCAATTGGCATTCCCAGATTGTTCTTGGTGTGTGTGTGTGTGTGTGTGTGTGTGTGTGTGTATGTGTGTGCCCTGCGATGGAGTGGCACCCTGTCCAGGTCATACCCTTCCCCGTGCCCTAAGTCTCCTGGAATAGGTTCCTGCCCCCCTATGACACTGTATACAGGATAAAGTCGTATAGACGATGAGTGAGTGAGTATACATTGTGGCGGTTGACAAAGTGTGCACTAATTCCCAGGGTTTTTCTTTGTTTTGTTCCAGTTCTTTCCCCGAGGTAAATCACATAAGTCACATGTACTACTAATTAGGATAATGGTTGTCAGGTCACACAGATTAATTAATGAAACACTGACACTGTCTATAATCCATACAGTCAAACTGACCACAAGACACTAAACCGCTTAGAATGTGTATGCTGTTCAATCCTGATTTTATACCTGCTGTCAAACAGTAATAAAACCTAATTTAAACTAACCTAATTAAATAATAAATAGGCATTAGAGATTAAAGGATTTATTTCCTCCAAGCTTTTATATTGTAAATAGTCTCAACTGTATGCTAATTAAATTAGAATGATTTAAGAGTATTTTCCAAACAATAATTTCTAATTTGCTTCTAAATTTTTTCACATTTAAGAATAAAACACTTATAATTGTTTGATGTAATTTTACTGAATACTCATTTTAAGAACCATCAGGAAATGTAAATTAGACAGCACTTGGCCTGGATGAACAATGGAAGCGTTAAACTGTTTGTTCATGTTAATAAATGCATCACTTAATTTTAATCTGGTCTTATTTGTGAGTAAATTCTCACTTGTCTGAATTAAAGTCAAGTTAATTTAATTGTATTTGTTTAGTTAGCAAACAAAATCCAAGATTGACCATCAGTGACTATTAACTAATATTAAAACACTGGGTAAAATATAACTATGCAGCATTAAGATGCGCGCGCACACACACACACACACACACACACACACATAGTCAAAAACAAAAAGCAGATTCAAATTCTTTGCTTTATCGTAAAGCGTTTAGCAGGGGCAGGCCAGAACACAGACACAGTGAACATTAGGGTAAGGAAATAAGTGCTCCAACATAAAAGGTGTACCTTGGTCGATGAAGAGGTCCTTTGGTAGGCCTGCATGAGTGAAGAGCAATACCAGCTCCTTCTGCGATGGCCTTATAAGCTGTCTTCTGAAGCAGAAGGGCCTGAGGGTAATGCCTGGCATAGTCCATCACTACTAAAATGTACTCATGGCTCCTTGCAGATTTTGGAAGTAGGCCGTCCTGGTCCATCCCGATATGTTCAAATTGTGTATGGATGATAGGCAGAGGAATTAGTAGGGCAGGGGCCGGCTTTTTGGTTGCAGTCCAAGTCCAAGGTGGCCACAGAGAGGGTGAGAGTGTGCTAAGTGCATCATGACGTCAACATTGCCTTGAGGGACACACTAGGAGGCCACGTGGTTCCTCTCCTCTAATCCTGTGAGAGTATGGAAGTCCACGACAGATGATGAAGTATGTTGTCGCGCACATCATCTTTAGTCTCTCCCTCCATCTCTTTCACGTGATGACTTTCTCCACAACCTCATGGGCTGAATTCTGCACAGGCTGGAGCTACCTGCGAGGTGATGATCTAGCTGGGCCCGGTGCGGTGCCTGTGGGTTGTAGGTCCACAACGGGCTAGGACTTTAGCCTTTAGCCAGTCATAGTTGACTACGTTGTCACTTGTGAGGGTGATGCAAACTCGCTGTGCCTCTCCAGTGAGTAGCAGGATGAGGGTGTCACTCCACTCCCACTTTGGGTTAGGAAAGATTTCAGATCATTATGGGGCATAGGGTTGCTTAGAAGACATTGGGCCTTATATATATGATAGTATACTTACTACCATTTGTAGTTCATATGCAGTCCAGTTTAGTCATTTCTAGTTTCACTTCACACACATTTATAAAAAGGTTCAGGAGTATTAGTCACAAATCCATACGCCTAAGCTATGATCATCGACCTGCTGAAAACACAAACCGTTTAGTCATATGGTAATAATGTCATTTAGTCATGCCCATAGTTTTTTTAACCATAACCAGCACTAATAATGCCTGTATGGCATGATGTGTTATATAATACCCTACTAGGAGGTCAAATGAACAGAAAGCCAGTACCACATTAAATGTTGAGATATAGCTTACTGCAGATTTTAAAACACGGTTGATAGGGCAGATTTCACTTTTGAGCATTGTAAATTTTACACAATTCGCAATATTAGGTGTTGAATAATGTTCTCTCTCTCTCTCGCTCTCTTTTTATTTCATTTCTTTTGTCTCATTGGTCGGTTGACATTTTCACAGCACATGTCTGTGTTTCCCTCTCTATTCCAAAACCACTTCAGTTATTCTCCCGCTCATTAAAAGGCAGCCAGCTACTCCTTGAACTCTGCACTGTAATAAAAAAGTTGTTAAAGGTTGATTTGGCTCATAAATTCAAGAACAAACAAAGAAAAAAAAATCCCCAGAATATGCACTTTCTATAACATTTTTTACACAGCTGTTTTTTTTCCTCCCTTCATGTCTATAAAGTACTGAATTTAATTGATCCAAAGTGTGACATTTAAAAGAAAATCATTAATGAGTGACATTTATTTTCAAGTGAAAGTCTCTTCTTCTTCTTCGTTTCCTTCTTCTTCTTCTCTTTCTTCTTCAACTGCTATAGATGAGATTGAACTCAAAATCAATCTGACTTGCAGCATCGCTTTAAGACATCATGTTGGTCAATGCATGTTAATGTCGCTGAATATGCACATCGGGTATTACTGGTCTTAAAAACCCCATTAATCAGGATAAAGCCACTAGTAAAATATGATTTTACATTGATATTGCAGTACTGCTGCTGAAATAAACCATTAGAAGATGACACTGAATGACAGTAGCCCACAAAAATAGAAAATTTGCCGGGATGACCAAAATTAAGATTTTTCAGTCAATGCTCTTTTTTAGGAAAACATTAATTCATTTTCTATACTGGTTATTCTGTACAGGTGGGGTGCACCCAGGACAGGCCGCCAATCTATTGCAGAGTACAAACTCACATACACCAATTATGGGCAATTTGAGAAGACTGAATAACCTAATTGGCATGTCTTTAGACTGTGGGTGTGTTTCACTTGAAAATACTATCTCCAGAGGAAACCCACCAAGCATAGGGAGAACACAGGATGCACACACCCACTAGGTAGTAAACGAACGCTCGACTCTGCAGGTGTGAGACCACTGCGCTAACCACAAGAAAACATATGCAGAATATTGACTGGTGTCTGGAATTAATTTATCCCTTATTATAAATGGAATCAAACACAATGAGGACATATAAGTGTTTTATTACTCTAGTACCACAGCCATCGCATAGCTGTTATAATTTTTTTTACTGTTATTAATGATTAAAATGTAGTTCTTTTGTATCTTTTAATATATTTCTAATTTTTGTTTATGTCATAGAACATCTGTGAAGGAAATTAGTTTCTATTAACACTTTTAATACACAGTTATTGATAATAATAATAATAATAATAATAATAATAATAATAATAATGTTGTTGGTCTTTCACGTGCTCCCGGCAAGGGGTCGCCACAGCGGAATATCCAGTCCGCACAACAACTTGGCACAGGTTTTATGCCGGATGCCCTTCCTGACGCAACCCTCCCATTTTATCCGGGCTTGGGACCAGCACTGCATCCAGTGACTGGGCGGTTTGGGCACTGACTGGGAATCGAACCCGGGCCTTCTGCATGGCAGGCGAAACACCTACCACTGAGCCACCAGTGCCCAGAATAATAATAATAATAATAATAATAATAATAATAAATGTAACCAAACACTTCTGTCAAATATTTTATGACTGCATATCAGACAGTCATATCAGATAGTATGACTCCAAATTAGTCCCTGCTACATCTGTGCATTATGACACTGAAAGTTAAAAATAGCGGGAAAGGTCTTTAAGTTAGTACAAAGTCGGCTTCTCCTGATGGAGGTACAGGTACAAAACTGGCTGTGGAAATTTCAGTCATAAACTAATGAGTGACTGCAGTTACAAGCCATCACAGTAAAACTGCCTGCATCAGCCAAGTCCAAGACCATGCTCATTGTCAACAAGTGGAACCGCCACACCTATCCCAAGAAGACCATATGTGGCCATCCTCAGCAGCAACCAGAGGCATCCGTGCAATGAGAACTCCAACAAGAAGTGGGGCATCAGTGTGAGTCAGACAGGTCAGGATGGTAGAAGGGGGTCAGGATCACTGGCAGCCCAGGAGTGCCATGTGTAGTTTGACAGTTTGGTCCAGTATGTTAACAGTCCCATGATGTATAATATGAATATATATTTAGCGCAGAGTCCAAGTAAGGATTCCGGCAGGAATAACTATGACAGCAACTAAAAGGGAGAGCCAGGAGTAAACACGAACATGAGGGCTCCCTGGAAAGTAAGTCAACCAGTCACTCCACTGTCAACTAACCTGAGTGATCAATGAGAGTGAGGAAGACAGCATCCAAACAGCCCAGTTCACAATGAAACTACATCCATGAGTACCCCAGATCTGCACCTTAATCTAAATTTAAGAATTTATCACTAATCTGGAAAAAGAATTAGTTTATTTCATCTTGCAACTTTTTTGACAGTCCAAGCAACTGCAGTTCCTCATAGGTGTGTATTTTATTTATTTAATTGTTTTTTTCTTTAATAATCCCAGTTTTGTTCCCAGAAAAGCCCCGGGTCTGGCTGTACCTCAAAGCACGTTTACTGAGAAAGAACGATAACAAACTGATCTGTTTCTCTTTCTGTTTCCTTTCCTCTGTCATGCATCTCTCTTTGCCATTCATACCGCTGTGCTCCTAACGTCTGTCGAAGTCATCACGGAAAGCCTTCAGCCATGCCATGGTGCGTAATGGAAAACTACTGCCACTTTGGTTCTGACTGAATCATTCTTGTCACCAGTGTCTATATTTACCTTCTATTTTTTTCATGAAAAACATCCTATTATGAGGAGTGCATTCAGAATGTTCAGAGGTTAAAGGTTGATGCTAATAAAAATAATAAGGTTGTGAATATCATTACCGAGGACACTTGACCCTTGCTATTATCTTAAAATATATGCAAATGAATAGGAACACATGTACACCTGATAGTGTAGATATTACCACGTGTGAAAGTAGAATGATATAGTCTGGTACTGAAAGATTCGCAGGACTGGAAACAGCAGAACACAAGACTGGAAAGAGGAGAGAGCAGCTGTCTGCCAAAACCCACTTTCAAAACTACAGAACACAGCAAGAAAGGACATCTGATAATGTTATGTCATCATAAACAACACTTTGTCAACTTAGTATTTGCTTCTACGTAAGTAGTTCCTCTGATCTGTCTGCATTCTGTTACTGCTAGTTAATGTGAAGGAGAGATTCCACCAATGCACCGACAGGTTCATGACTCACCTAACCACTTTGTTCACAGCTAACATGAATTAGAAAGCTAACTAGCTTCTAACACAAGGCTAAATCTCTAAAACCTCAGCATGTGCACTACACTACTTGCTGTGAATTAGACCAAGGGATTCAACAGCGTAAATAGTGTGCTAGTTTTCCATTATACTCTATTTGAGATTCAACCCAGGAACACTTTATTCTAAAGTGGAATATATGGAGACGTAATGAAAGCTGGTTTATTCTTCTTGCCCCTTTGGTAACATGGTACCACCAAGAATTTAAAACGAATTTCATCCTGGATACTACTCAATTCAAAACATCAAATGGGGGACAAGCAGTGATCGAATGCTTTGTTGGTGCCAGACCCGCTGTTTTGACTCCTGGGATGTTCTGGGAAACCAAAAAGCATCAATTGAGCCGAATTCTGCAGGAAGAAACACACTGAAGCTGCCTAAGACAGGCTGGTTGGGCAGACTGGTCGAGTCGACATAGAGACTATGGTAGCTCAAATAACTGCTCTTTACAACTGTGCGGTTAAATGTCTTTATTTTCTTAAAGTAAAGATTTGAAAAATACATCCATACTAATCAAAAAAAGAATTTTGAGGGCAATTAACCTGCAGTGACATCTGATGTGTTTCTAATGCCAGCACATTACATTTAAAATAATTTTATATTACATATAAGCTCATTAGAGTTGCTGTTCCCAGAAACAATATTAAATGAGAAAACTGTGAATATTAGACTTAATTTTAAAACTTCAAATCACTGCTAGCAGTTTGTAATTAAGGTTCTGTTGAACTTTATTTTATTCAAATTTGTTTATCTGGATCATTTTCTCTCAACTTGGGAATAAAACTTGCGTTTTTAGCTCCAGGTAATGACCTGTATAGCTTTGTAGCTTTTTCCTTTAATCATAAACCATGCATATGAAAACGGGGTTTGAGGCAAAAAATAATAAGAAGAAGAACAGAAGTAAAAAGAAACTCTGTATCCTTTAATACATAATGCATAAAAGTGAAAAGTACACCATGAATGAAGGGTGATTTACTGTATAAAGAGCAAAGAAAATACTGCACATGGCATTTGTGATAATAAAATGTTAAATATTTCAAACATTTCTGCTTTTGAGGTATATTTTTATTTGTATAAATATTCACTGAAATGGGACTGGCGAAACAATAAAATGTTAATAAAATTCAGAAAGTTGCAGCATGACCCATGGCATGGCCTAGTGAAATAGTTTTATACTCTTATATCCAGATGCCTCCATGGTACAGAAATAAGATTAAATATGGGAGCCCTGCAGGTTTGAATATCCTTGCCCTTGTACTGCATGCTGAATAAAGCAGAATCAAAAATGACAGATAGATAATATGAAAAAAAGATGATATGACATCTCCAGCTCAGAGTTTGGCTTATAGTTTGGGTTCAATTCTTAAATCTGGGAACTTTGCTCTTAACAGAATATATGATAAATATTGTATGTGGCATCGGCTTTTATGTAACAAAGGAGGTCTACTTGGAATGGTAGATTCGAAGAGCTTATAGATTACTTCTCAGTTCTTTTGGTTCATTGTCATCTTATGGCACATACTGTATAGTACAGTTCAGTATAGTATAGTATACCAGTTCTGGCTACTATAAAGATTAATGGTCATATTTGGCTATTTTTGACCCTTAAACGATGTTTGGATAGGTACAATTTTACCCATTTTGACATTTGAGATCCATCAAACCAACTTAAATTACCACTTGCTCTAACTGCAAAAACAATGTTACCTTCAGTGTTCATCAGCCACAACGGCACCTGTTAGGGCAGCACAATCTTGGTTTCTGTAATTGCTTTGCGACAATGACCACTCCTAAAAACGCTATGTAAATAAAACTGAATTGAATTGAATACAACCGGCCAGGCTCGATTCCGATCTCTGTGTGCATGTTTGCATGTTCTCCCCGTGCTTGGTGGGTTTCCTCCGGGTAATCCGGTTTTCTCTTACAGTTCAAAAATATGCAGGTTAGGCTGACTGGCATTCCCAAATTGCCTGTAGTGTGTGAATGAATGGGTGAGTGTGTGTGTATGTGTGGGTGCCCTGTGATGGATTGCTGCCCTGTCCAAGGTGTGCCCTGCCTCAAGCCCTAGGCCTCCTGGGATAGGCTCCAGGTCCCAGCGACCCTGAATACAGGATGAGGCGCTATGGAAAATGAGTGTGTGAGTGAGTGAATTAAATACTATCAATTAAAAAGCAATTAAGTGTTAATCGTTAATTTATGAATGACTGACTGTATATAAAAATGGAACAAACATTTGTACAGTAGATCAATGTGTGGTATAGATACTAATTAGCCACCTAGTCTTGGTGGTAAGGGTGTGGTGCCAGAAAAGTTTGAATATCAGAAACTGCTGATGCACTATGATGTTCACACACAATAAAGAGGTCAGGAGAGACACGCCAGACTGATTCCAGTTTACAGAAAGGCTACACCTAAGACAAACAACCGCTTTACCAAGAGGCAAACACTGGCTCTGAAAAATGAGGCCAACGTGGAAGTGACAGAACATAAGCAGTTCCTCCAATGACCACTGGGAGCTGGATGCTAAATTTACTGTAGTCAATCTTTATAGACCCTCATGTTAAAAAACGCCCAAATATACAATTGAAGTAAACATGATTACAGCCTGGTAAGTAGGTATGTTCCAAACAACAGCCAGGCTCTGTTCATTCATCCCATTTCCCCATTTATGGATTAACTGGGATTTGAAGGCATAATGGCTGCCAAGATGATAACAACTAGTGCCCCCAAAGATGAAATTTTTGGTTCTGTTCTTCAGGAGACCTATGGGTGACATCATGGAGGGTTTGTCCAAATGTATTTATTTTTTATACAGTCTATGCTCTTTACAGCCATGACATACAGGAAAGCATCTTAAAATAGACAATATGTCCGCCACTAAACTGGATAGGCTAGTATAGAAGGAAATGACCTGGGGTTCCACTCTGAAATCCGGGACTAGAGTGGGCATCCAGATTAAACACTTTTTTGAACTCTTTGTCCAGTTTTCATGATGTCATAAGTAATATTATGCAGCATCTGTAATAAAGATATCGCTATCAATTATATCTAATATAGTTAAGTGGCAAACGTCATTTTGGTCATTATTATTTTTTGTATTGTTTAGGATACTGTACAATAGATACAACAAGACTAGGCAGTGGGTTCAGGCTTGGTGTTTGTTTGTTTGTTTGTTTGCCTTCAGAAAAAAGAAGAACACCTAGCTATTGGCTAAGTAACTGGCTAGCTTGCTATACAAAGGAGATTGGATTTCTATAATCAGTAATAAACATACAGTAAAGATTGGTTTAACTTTGGCAGTTAAGAGGATGTTTGTCTTCCCTGTTGCTTAGGAGGCAGAAAAACAACAGACGTTGAGCAGCTTGTGTGACTTGACTGTATGCGGCCACAGTTAAATTGGGGCGTCACTCTATGTACCAAACAAGGTCCCAAAAATAGACATTATTACTTTTAGTTGCACTGCGAAGTTAAAATATTGCCAATGAAATATTCTGAAATAAACAAATCATATGTCTCTGTATAGTCACACACTACCAAGGTGAATTGTTTACCATAACATTGGTCTGTGTACGAAGGTGAGTCAAAAATTATCTGCACTCTGGCTGTAGAATATATTTTAATCATCTTTTAGAAAAGAATCTTTTTTTTTTCAACATAATCTCAGTGCTTTTCAATACACTCTGTCCATCTACTGTATCAGCTTTTGTATTCCCTTATTAAAAATGTTTTAGGCTGAGCTGCGAGCCAGGAATGCACCACTGTCTTCACTTCTTCATCAGAAGTGGAACTTTGCACTCATAGGACTGCTTTCAGGGGACCAAACATGTGAAAGTCAGATGGGTCGAGGTCAGGACAATAGGGAGGATGCATTATGAACTTTATGAAAAGTGTTGACAGAAGTGTGTAGATGTGCAGTGTCATGCAAGATCACAACACACTTGGATAGAAGTCCTTCAGCTCTTCAATAAGCATCTCACTGTAATGAGAGCTGTTGTTTATTTAACGTTTTTCCTGATAATGTTCCAATACCAGCCCTTGAGAATCCCAGAAAACTGTAAATGTTCATTTCCCAGCTGATGGTTGACTTTTCAACTTTTTTCTCAGTCAGCGATTGAGGATGTTTTGGTTCCATACTGTGTCATATACTCTCATACTCATAATGATGAATCCATGTCTTATCACCAGTAATTATTCTCTTTCACCTTCCTTAGCGTATCACTCCACAGAATCTCATTTGAATATCAGAAACTGCTGATCCCTGTGATTTTCACACACAATAAACAGGTCAGGAGAAAAACACCAGCCTGATTCCAGTGAACAGAAAGGCTAGACCTGAGACAAACAACCTCTATACAAAGTGTCAAACTCTGGCTCTGAAAAATGAGGCCAACATGGAAGTGACAGGACATAAGCAAACCACTGGTAGCTGGCTCCAAAAGTGAGTCAATCCCCCATGTTAAAATGCACACATTTACAACAGAAATAAACATGTTTACAGCCTGGTGCAAAAAAAAAAAAAAAGGTCTCCATAGTGAGATTTTTCATTCATTACATTAAGGCATATAATTATGCATAAATAGATTCATAGGCATATAATAATAATAATAATAATAATAATGTGAGCATAAAGCTTAAGCTAAGCGAGCTACAGTAGCTAGCTTGTGATAACTAAGTAAGTAGGCGTGTTCCAACCAACAGCCAGGCACTGTTGCTGAAGTACATCGCATTTTCCCATTTATGAATTAACTTGGATTTGAAGGAGCTGACTCCTGCCAAGTTGTCAACAACTAGAGCTCCCAGAGTTGAGAGGAAAAAATAATCACTGCACGCTGCTCTACTTTCATGCCAATCACAAGTGGGTATCCATTTTTGCCTGCACTGCAGTTACAAATAAACCGATGTAACACATTCACACCTGTGCAAGAAGTTTTAATATAAACTTGGCGAATAATTCTTGTGTCACGCTCATAAGTTTTCTTACCTGCAACTCGAACTTGCAACTTGATTGATCAGGAAGTTAAAAACAAAATGTGTTTGATGTCACGCGGCTGTGAGCAAACAACGCAGATGGCAGCGCTTCTTAATGTGATTGCATTCTGTCAGTCTGTCAAACACATGCGACTAAATATAAGTGTAGTTCTTGCTAAATAGCTGGGGAACTACGGAGCTTTGATTCGCTATTTGATAGAATACAATGTTTGTAATAGCGCTTAAAGACACAGCAGGAGGATTTCAGATATTTGGTGTTCTCTTTACTTTAATCTCTCCTACACGCACAGCCTACGTAGCAACAGTTATTAGTCATTCCAGGTGGTTTATCCATTGATCTGTTATTTCTCTGTGCGTTCGGCTCTGCAGTATCTTCTGAGCGTGTTCTGTATCTCTCTCTCTCCACACATACATCAGTGTGTACTCCATGTGCCGAGTGGAGGAGAGCAATGACTAATGGGGGGATTGTATCAGTTTTCCCCCAGTGCTGAGCCTGAATCTCTGCTTCTGCTTTTCTCTCTCTCTCTCTCTCTCGCTCGCTCGCTCGCTCTCTCTCTCCTCTAGCTCTGCTAAACTCCACACTCACAGAATGGAGTTCTCATTCTCTAGGGGAGCGGCTGCATGGCATAATGTTTTTGTCTTGAGAATGAGTCCTCTCCCGCTGTGTGACGGCTTGTGAGTGTGTGTGAGAGCCCATGCTCGAGGCTACGGACATGGCTGACTGGCTTTAGGCTAACAGATATGAACCTGCAGCAGGGATGACAGGCACTGAGAAGGCCTTGATGAGCCTATGACTATGACTTCCCGCTGTCTGGGTGATGGGTGATGTGGCCCAATCCTCTAACATACACATGTGCGCACACACACACACACACACCCACACATAGCTCAGCCTCACTCCTAGCTCACACAGATAGCGTTTTTGATGGCCCAACACATTCCGACAGTTGCAAATGTGTCCAAACTCAAACAAATAAATTAGATTGGTTATATATTGAGAAAGGTAATAGTGTTTACCAGGCATAGATGCCCTACTCTTTAATTCTTAAAATATTACTTGTTTTGATTACATATTTTTGGATGAACTGCATCTTTAATTATCTATAATTATTTTATTTTTTTTATCATAAAAATAACCAGTGCGTTATCTAAAACATTAATAATGATTAATAATGATAACGATTTCCTAATAAAGCGTACATACTAAAGTAAAAAATATGCTGTACACTGGCTGGACAAGCAAAATGCTTACACATTTAGGAATCTTTAAGATTTGGGATATGCTGGTCATTCATGAAGCTATATTAAGGTAGTCAGCTGACTTTACTTTATTGCCACCTAATGGTGCTGATCCAGTTGGTAGTCAACTGGAGTACCTATTACCGCCGCACTAAAATAAATCACAGGCATTTCAAAGTCATTTATGAAATGACCGCTAGGTGGCGCAAATGGACATTTTGCAACACAGCTGCAATTAAGCTTAAGTCATAAAAAGAGTCATAACAGTATGTTGTATTGAAGAAATACTACAGTGATGGTAATTTTCATATCTGAGTACTTTATACAACAAATCTGAAGCAAAGCTATTAACATTTACTGTACAATAATGACCTTAAAAAAACATTGGTTATGTTAAATTTTATTCGTACAAAGAATTAACTGTTATATATCCTATCTCTGTTTATATCTGTTTTATTATTTCAATAATGTTACATTTAAAGACATCAAACTTTAAATATGGAAATAACTGGAAAAATAGACTTTCAGAATAGAAAATTAAAATACCTCAAAAATAAATTGTCTTACATTTGTGTAAATGTTTCATAAGATGTTTTTCAGGAATTTCGTTGTACTAAATAATATTTATGCAGTATAATCAGGGCCTCTTAATTTGCTATTCGTTCGCTATTCACGGTTGTTGTTTTAGTGTTACTGTGTGTGCTTTACAATGTCAGACAACATTCAAATGCAGATAATCCACCCTTCCCCACTTTCTCCACTCCTATTGATGTTTCAGCTGTTCACACCTACAGTATACATTCAGATTCCTCACACAAAACAGTGAGGCCTGGGAGAGAAACAAAAATGCACCCTTCCTCACTTTAAGCGAAATCAAGTCAGCTCCTGGGATGACGATTACTTTTAAACCACTGAGGCCTGAGGCTTTTCTGAAGACCTGCAGTACTTCAGGCATCTTCTTATATTTGTGTCAATTTCAAATCTTTATCAAATTTCACTTATTTACACAGAGCAAAAAAAGTATTTTATAATGTGGCTGATAATTTTAAACATGTTAAATTCTTGTGCAACTAATGTCAAAGTACATATACTGTACAAGAAAATGCAATTTTTAAACTCTAGCAGAAAAAGCTGTAAAAATGGAGAATAAACAAACCTCACAGATTGTTTTGAAAACAGTTAATGAACGTACATCTTAACTGAATCTTTTACATAAATCAGTGATCAATAGCTCATGATACATACATTTAAACAATTTATTCATACAGATGTACCTGGAAATTTACAGGGTAGTCACTGAATTATTTAACCTGACAAAACAGCATATAAGAACAATGGAAGCTGGCACACCTAAAAATAGATGCAGAAATATTTTTGATAGTCTAAATAAGCCGAGTGCTTTCCTTATTACCCTGACGCATTCATCTCTCTCGAACAGGGTCGATCTGGACTCCTCAGACTGGATGGGCTTTTTCTATGGCTCCAAAATCTAATCTTCATACCCCCTAACAAAATAAAGCATTTAATTTAATTAAATTTAATTATTAGTCTAACTAACAAGCATTCTTATGGTCACACAGCTGTTTAGTCCCAATCCTGTGTGTGTGTGTGTGTGTGTGTGTGTGTGTGTGTGTGTGTGTGTGTGTGTGTGCGTGCGTGCATGCGTGTGTGAAAATGCACTTACTTTCACTATTAAACATGATTAAGCTCTGATTCCTAATGTTGATTTTTTTTTTATGATGCAATGTCATCACATGCTTAAGTGATTTCTGTTCACGATCTTTCTTAATGACATTTCTTCCATGACATTGACGGTTCTGCACTACCGTTCTTGCTTTTAATAATGTGTTGGATTTTTTTATTCATTTATTTTTATCCAATTTCAGTCATTTTAAAACGCCTCAGTCCTTTTCTTTTCTTGATCCAGGACAATAACCAATAATTTCACCCCTTCCGAACTGGCAACTTTTTTTGTACTGCATCCATGAAAGTCAATTTGTTTTCATTAAGTGTACAAATCGATGCATGTTTGATAAACCTTAGTAATCAATATCAATTAAAAACATTACTTGTAGTTCTTTTTTTTCTTAATCAACTAAAGAGACAGAAATACAAGAAAATTGCTTAGTATACATTTTTGTGATTGGATTATAGTGTCAGCATGAAGCAAGAATATACAGTATATTTATATAGTCATCACCATCATCATTATTGAATAAAATTTTAAATGTGGGTTTTTTAACGAAAAACAGCTTTACGGAAATCTGGATGGCATTTTAAAAAATTTTAATGTATCCCTAATGAGCAAGCCAGAGGCAAAGTAAAACTCCCTTAGGCAACAACAGGAAGACTATTATCTGACTCTAGCATATTATGATTTGATTCCAAGCTTTCTATATACCACATTTTCATACAGGCAGATGCTTAAACTGAGGTTTCAGGTTCCCATAGCTACAGATCATTGAAGGCCAACTTTCTTCCAACACAGACAGTTGAGATCTAGCTCTGGCATTGTAATCTAGCTCTGATTTTCTTGCAGTCTGGGTGATATATTGCTGCTATATGATGTGATTATGAAATTACTAACAAAATCTAATGTACAATTACCTGTGAGGGACTTGAGAGGGGTCATAAAACGACTGCACCATCGTTCATTGGTAATTTCTCTCTAGTTAATATAAAAGTCAGGCTTGTGCAAATCCTCTAATGGCTTAATTGTGTTAGTAAAACCACAGGTAATTATATTTTGGCATAGTGGAGGAGTTTAAGTGCCTCTGAATTTTATTCATGGGATTGACAAAGGGATCGGGGCAACAGCGGCAGCTTTACAGACTGTGAAGGTGAAGCAGGAGTTCCGTTTGTAGCTCTATTTTAACTTGCCTGTCTACTTTCCCCATTTATGGTCATGAGATTTGGGGTGTGACGAAGAATATGACCATGAACAGTCTCCATGACATCTTGACAATCTAGGAGATTATTAGAGTAGAGCCAGTGTTCAAATTCTGATAGAACTGTATCGGAAACATTCAGAGCCAAGACCTGCTGGAAAGGACCTGATTCATTTCTTTTCTTATAGTGGACTTGGGAACATCTATTTAATATGTGGCTAAGGATAAAGAAGTCTGGACTAAACTTCTCTACCTGTTTCCACCATGACCTCCATCAAGAAATGTAGAAGGTACATCTTGTACTGCATTAACACCAAAGACACAATAATGGACTGGGGTCCAGTTCCTGGGGTCTTGTTCAATCCTGGGGCTTGGGTTAGTTTTTGTTCTAAAGTTTTCAATTTCCCCCCATATCATTTGAGTTTTCTTTTGATTAAGTATTCTGATTTACTTATCAGGGTGAATGAGTACATGACTAAGTATATGGTGCTGTGCAATTAATTCCAATACCTTCTTTGTATCTTGAGTTCCCAGATTTTCTGAGACCCTGACCAGGATAAAACCAGCTACTGAAAATGTATGAATATTTCCAGTTCTACAAGCAAACACAAGATTTCAACAGGCCTGACATTTAATTGGACTGACATTTAAAACTTACATTTAACAGCTCATTGCACTGTAATTATAAGTAACAACTGCTGATCTACTGTAGATTATTGTATATTATGTAAATTATTGTAGGCATATTGCGTGAATTGTGTTCTCAGTTGATGCTTAACGCACCAAGACAAATTCTTTGTGCACTTGTAAAATAAAATATTTTGTTTCAGATTATAAATATCTTTTAAGTCAAGGTTTTTGTTCTATTAACATAATTGAACCCGTTGATGTTTGGTGTACAGCTTCCTTTTTTAACCATGCTTTTTCCCCCCAAACCATTTAACAATATTTTTTTCTTCCATAAAGCACAGTGGCTTAATGGTTAACCATGACATGTTGACATATTGTCTCACAGATCCAGGTTTGGGTTTTTTGGTGGGATTTGAATCATGCCTCTGCTTTGTGTGCTTGGAATTGGTTGCCTATGGGTACCAAAGACTTGCAGTCCAGGTTTATTATTTCCAAATTGCCCACAGTGCATGCATGCTTATGCCCTCTCATAGATTTTCAGTATGTACCCTTTCTTATGCCATAAGTAGCCTGGGATGGGTTCCAATGGAAGGGATAACCCTATGCAGTACAAGTTGTATAGTTTATGGATGGATGCATTTTCTTCCACTTGGTCATTTGCCAGTGCCAACACACCAGCTAACTCTTCCCTATAATTCAACAACTACCAACCAAGAGAGTTAAGGCTAGCATCTGCATTCCTGAGACAAATTAAGCCATCCACCTTTTTTTCTACATTAGTGTAGCTGAAGACACATGGAGAGCCCTAACTTCCTGCTTCTGCATGAGTGAGACTCCCACGATTTGTTAGTGTCTGATTGTCTGGGAAAAGAATATGCCATTCCTCCCACCTAGAGAAAATGCCCAATTTTGCTCTTTTGGACTCCCAGATATGAACAGCATTTTCGAGATTTTAAATTCCCAATAATACACCAAAGACTTTACTTTCATGCTGTTCTGTCTTTCTGTCATGCATTTTGTGAAAAGAGTATTCAATAGCAGGAAGTACATATACAGTACAGTTAAACATGCTGAACAAAAATAAGGCCAAAATACAATACAGGCCAAAAGTTTGGGCACACCTCTTACATTTAGGCATTTGGCAGACGCTCTTATCCAGGGTGACTTACATTTTTATCTCATTATACATCTGAGCAGTTGAGGGTTAAGGGCCTTGCTCAAGGGCTAAACAGTGGCAACTTGGTGGTTGTGGGGTTTGAACCTGGGATCTTCCGAACCGTAGTCCAATGTCTTAACCACTGAGC
>JAQMYK010000037.1:27254228-27268778 GCA_030014345.1 Clarias buthupogon
TATATATAGTACAAGCTAACCTTGAATCTGACCGCCAATGTTCTCTGTTTGGTTTAGGTCTGTTAAACCCACTCTCTGCTTAAAGAAGGCGTGTGCAGGACGCCTTGGGAAATCTCCTCTACTGGAATCTGTTGCCTTTTACATCTCTTTATACAAAGAGACATTAGTTGAACGAAGCAGGAATTTGTAAGCAAACCTTACAAGCCTCTCCAGCCATTCAAAGCAAAAATAATTTCTGATGCAGAGCTTTGTTCAAAAATAGGGTCCAACTGGTTGGAATTTTGTGTGGGTGTTCAAAGTGGACCACTGACAATCGTAGTGCCTCTTTTATTCTCACTAGCCCTCTATTTATCTGAATATGATCTTTTGGAGCACCTACACTTAGGGTAACATTATTATACAGACAGTGAAAACAGATTTTAGTCCATAAAGGCACACATTGTCAGAAATACATGATGTAAAAAATAGTTCTCCTTCCACATTACTGCATTTTTTTGTCTTAGAATCCAAGTACCTGGATTGCACCTTTCTGCACTTTTTCGGATTTAAGACATTTTAAATGACACCTACATTCTCCTCTCTACTGTCCTCTTCCTGCGGAGCTCTTGGACATCCCACAGTGCTGTGCAGGAGGAGGCTTGTGCCCAGGCCGCACCAGCTTTCCTGGCTCTGCAGGTGTTTTTAAGATGTTGGAGCCTGCCTGCGTGGCCCGAGCCCGAGATCGGATCAGTGATCGGATCAGTAGCACTGCGGCTCCTGGTGGCCCCAGACATGGGCCGCGGCTCGGCCTGCCCCCGCGCTCAGCCCTCCGCCCACCCGCCCCTGCTCCGCCTGTGAAGGATGTCCAAGAGTCGAGCTCCTGCCCAGGAACCCTCTGAGATCCCCAGCCAGAGAGAGCGCATCCGCAGCCACATGAAGATGGTGATCGAGCAGCTGGAAGGCATTCTCATAGAGCTCAAAGATGTGGCCAAAGAGCTGCGGGAGGTAAGACTGCTTGGAATTTCTAAGGGTTCTGGGAGGTGTTTATATAATATAATTTGAGTTCTTATATCTTGCATATAAGCCATGAAATTGCCCATGTCGTAAGAATAATATGGTAAAGTCGGATGCTTGGAGTTTCAAAGACTTCTAGTTGACAAGAAGTTGACAAGAATCTAAAGGCGTATCCACATAACCCATGAAGCCGATCCTGTTCACCTTGTAAAATTACACCACCATAGACTTTGCAAGCAGTGGAAAGTGGCAAGACAAAGTAGAAAATTCTGACAAGCTGGGAAAATATTCAGTAATTGAAGCTTTGCTATGGTATATTGGTGTATCCCAGACCTGGTCCAGGAGTAGCTCGGTATTGTATAATTCTTTTTGGTCTTTGCTCTAACACACCTGGTTCAAATGTTGACTCCTCTAGGTCGAAGGTTCCAAACCCTGGTCCTGGTGGACCCTGCTGGACCCTGTCCTGTACATTTTTGTGGTTTATACTTCAACTCAGAAAAATGTTCGGAAGCTGAACAAAGCTCTAAGATGTGTAGGGCAGGGGGTCCTCCAGGACTTTGGTTGAGAACTCTGAGTGATCACTCCCATTTGGTTATACAAACAAACTAAAATATGGACCACACTTAAAGAATTTTCCAAATCAGATGTTTCCAACCTGGCTCCAAGCCTATTTTTTAATGGCCTATTTAGTTGCTTTTTTTTTTTACCACCTCTTCTTCTGTTTGAATAGAGGTGCTTAAAGGTGGAGATTGGAAACTACTTCCACCACTGTATATTGTCCTATGGACAAATCTAATCCCCCTGAGCACCCTTACAAATATGACCCACTTAACCCTAATTTCCAGGTAATGTCACTAGATCGTAACATTTCTGCAATAGCTCAATTAGTGAGACTGATGCATGTTCGGTTAGGTGGAAAACACTGGTGTCTCACTGGTATCAATCAATAGTTCCTTGATATTACATGGCCAGATGGATAGAATCAGGAATACAGCTTGCCTATACAGCTATAATCAAATTTGTCTTTCTTCCTCTTTGTGACTTTGCTGATCTTTCCAGGGATGGCTAGAGGGTTGTTGGTGGACTCACAGGGTGAGGAAAATGTGAGTGTTTGATATATATAACGGTGAGATTAATTTGTTACCTGACCGCATGACAGGATTTGAAACGGTTTGGATTTTAGACTAGACGGAAAGTGAAGCAGGGAACGATGTGCAATAGGGAAAGGGAGGTAGAACACTGAGGTGTGCTAGGTAGGATTTGGCACAGCAATCATTATGTAAGCGCTTTGCTATCAGCTGGATTCCTACTGTATTCTACCAACTGCCATGGAAACAAGATCAAAAGATTCCATTGTGTGTATTTGTATGTGTGGGGGGAAAAAAGCTACAAATATGTTGTGTGTGTCAATGTTATGTTTGAGCTGAAAGAGAGGGAGAGAGAGAGCATGAGTGTGTACGTTCACGCATGACAGAAAGCGATAACTAGATGTGAGAGTGTTTGTTTAAAGCTGTGATGGAGGTGTTAGAATAACATTTACGGAATAGGAAGTTCATAAGCCTTGTGTGAGAAGTCATCATGTGCATATTTAAAACTTTGAGTTACGATATATAAATCACAAAATGAAAGGACATCATCCCTTTTTTTGTCTTTGTGTGTGTTTGTCAACTACTTACTCAAGAAAAAAAATGAACTGGGTTTTGTGTGCGTGTAGAATAACAAAGCATGTCTGACCCTGAATGTCAGAATAAGATCTGCTTGTCCTAGGCTCTGTCCTGTCCTTCGCTGCGAGGTGTTGTAAAGCTTAATAAAAAAGAACCAAAGGTAAAAGAGTGAGTCTGTGTGTATGTGTTTCTTTCTCTCTCTCTCTCTCTCGCTCATGAAACAGACGAGAAAGAGAGTGCAGAGACAGATAGAGAGTGCATTCTCAGGAGAAGTATCTCAGAATCTCACCTCTATCTGCAATATCTGTATTATTCCGCTGTCCTATCTATCCTCCCCGCTCGCTTCATCACCTGCACACTGCACAGCCTCACGTAGGACCCCCTGAGGCAGCCGGACCTCCACGTCCCCACTCTGTCACACTGATCCCCTCTGCATCCCATCATCCTTTTCACCGGAGTGTGTTTCAGTCAAGAGAGGAAAAGGCCACGCTACAGCGCATTGTACAACACAGCCGTGACACTCTCACTCTCCAGACGTTAACATGATTGATGATCATCGGAGGCAAGCAGTGGAAATAATGCTAGCTCCAGCTATTTATAAACCCCAGAGCTAGCCACTGTCCTGCAGACGCACCCACTTCACATATGCATAAGCGCTATAAATAGACAACATGTTCGAGAAATGCACTGAGAAATAGTTGACAAATACCGCCTGCTGTAGTGGTGATGACATCGTAGCATCATCCTGACTGCAGTTACAGCCATGGGTTGCTTGTTCACAATTTGATCGCTTGTACCGATTGCTAATGTTCCATAAAATCTTTAATCTTTTCCCATACGAGATGAGGAGGAAGATGTATCGCATGTGTCAGCTAAATCGGTGATAAATGACTGCATGCATATAAACAGATTGGTATTGCACGTATACGCTTAATGCTATACAAGTGATGCATGTGCGTTTAAGTTAGTGTAAGTCGCAGGGGAAGGCTACTGAAGCTCACTTGGGCATCTCAGTCCGTATTAAAGACTTGTTGCTCTGTTGCTGACCAAATGCCTGCCATAAAGCATGGCTGGATTCTTGTTGACCTAAATGTCACTTCGGACATGATTTTCTGCATTTTTATTTTTTAAAGGAAAATAAAGTGTGTGTGCGTATGTAGGAGAGAGCGAAAGTGAGAGAAAAGACTTATGCAACTCAGCCGGTAACTTACATAAAATAACACAAGCAGTTGGGAGTTAGTCATCAAGCCTGCCATTCTGGAAGAGTGTGCAATCTCACACATGGCAGAAATCTACTGATGTTTGCTACACTTCTACTGCAACACACACACTACGAGAGCTTAATTTGGCCAGTGTCTTACAGCCACTTGCAATACAAATATCTAAAGGTCAATCCTGGAACTTTTATTATTTATTGCTTTGCTGAAGGAGTCTGGTACATTTACTCGAGTCTTCTTGAATATGGGGTTCAGCTAAGCACAGTGAATAAGGAGTTTACAGTATAGTATAAAAGGAACTTTTGAATGACATCATTGGGATAAAATGGAATGCAGAGTGCAGTGCATTGCCAGGCCTTCTCACCTGACACCAATGCCCAAATCATTCTTTTCAAAATCTACTGGAAAGCCTTCCCAGAAGAGTGGAGGCTGTTCTCGATTTAAAGCATAATGTTAAGTGATGTAGCATATAGTACTGTTCAAAAGTCTTAGACACATGCAAACCAATGCTACCTTATTCTCAGGTAGGACAGGGGTAGTTAAGTTAGTGGTTAAGGAATTGGACTATGGTTCGGAAGGAAGGTCCTCAGGTTCAAACCCGATGATCACCAAGTTGCCATTGTTGGGTCCTTGAGCAAGGCTCTTAATATTCAATTGCTCGGATGTATAATGAGACAAAAAAATTATGCAAGTCGCTCTGGATAAGGGTGTCTGCCAAATGCGTAGAAGTAGGAACAATTTGTGCAGTTTTATAAAGAAATTAGCTGCTAAGTTTTACTGAGCATCCTGTAGATCCACCCGCAGTTCTTCTGAGGACTTTGACTGCTTCTTTCCAACAGCTTCCATTTTTTTTGTCTAAAAAGTGGTCGCTTATCTAATATGCTACTTTTTTTCTGCCATGCAAGTATTTTTTCTGTAATTTTTAATTTTCGGTGGGAATTCAATGAAATTGTATCCGAATACATGCATTTCGATATGGAGCTGGTATCTCTTTTGCAGATTTTGGAGTGTTTCTGTTGGAATTCACAGCAAAACTCTATCACCATGCCAAAAGTCACACTGATATAACCAAGACAATTTTAACCTTATATTAACATTTATGTTTTTATCACCCTATCATCTGTTATGCTTCTTGCTTTGTTTGACTTGTTTCTCTGAAAACTGCAAAAATGGAGTTATCTCATTTTGCTGTCAAACTATTCATATATTAACACGGAGACAAAGAGAGAGCTGCCACATTTATCACACATGAAGAGGCATGTCATGTGCTGTGAGATTACCCCCAGAGCATAAATCGAGCAAGCTAACATTAGCTGACTAGTTTGTTCTGTAGGCTGTGTGCTATTTGTGACCTTGCAGAACGAGCATAGGTATCAGCAGTGCTCAGGCACTGTTCCTGGATCAGGCAGTCTCTGTGAGAGCTAACGCGCTGACAGTAGCTAAAAAAACAAAAAAACAAGCTGCTGCTGAAAGGGTTTGTGCTTTTATCTGGAGTTCACTAACTTTGATGGTCACAATAAAGCTGTTTCGTTCTCTGACCACTTGCATAATGCTGAGCAGTTGCAAGTTGGGAATACTTGAGTCATGTTCGATTTGGTTCAAGTATTCTTGGTTGGGATGCAGTTTTGTATGTGAATTACTGGACAATGATTTTTTTTTTTTCAGAGATTCTAAAACTGTACATCATGTAGCTTAAATCTATCGGTATAATAAGGTGCGTCATTCGCATGATTTCAACATGGTTTCAACACAGGCTTATTAATTACAGTTGCTAACAAGCCCAAAAGGACATTATTAATAAACAGAGTTAAGAAACGTCATCCATTTTAGACAGCTTGATTGAAAACGTTCGTGAGAAAACAATCGTTCATTGATTACACCTTACCTTAAACAAGCCCGGAAGCATTCTTTTATTTGAAATAATTATGTTTAGATGAACTCCGGTACTGCATGATATCTCCAAAGAGAAATAGCCTCCTGTGGTTAAAGGATAAATAATTGTCGTCATTGTTACAATGAACATGTTCTCAAAAGGGAGGCGGGGGTTGCAGTAGTTAAACCGAAATTGAATAATCAATATATTTCATTAACAAGTACATAATGTGGCTCTTTCCTCAGTACTATAACACTCCTTTAGATGAACTCGCATGGAGAAAGATAAAGGAAAATAATCCTTCAAGCTATTATAAAGATTTCAGGACTTTGCAACAAATTAAGGTTTATAATTATAAAAAAAAATAATAATAATACATATATATATTTTTTTATAATATTCCTTCTCTCAGTACTTGAACCCAGTTGATAAACCGTTTAGAAATGAGTGAAAGAGAGAGAATGATCGGCAGAAAGTTAAAAACTCAATAATGTATGTGATGTACTACAGTAGCAATTATCTCTAAACCATTAGATTCTCAGCCACGCCTAGTACCAAGCATAGCCTCTAATAACACTTTAACGCATGTACAGAAAACCTAGGACCTTTTCAGTCTCAAGGTAGGAAAAGGTCAAAGTTCTGAGATACAACTTTTTTCTGAAAGGTCAAAAATACTTGATGGGAGCTTCATCTAAGAATACAGTCGTGCTCAGGCACACAACATTTTAAAAGGATGCAGACATGAATTATAAACAGACAGACATCTATAGGCAGTCGTACCTACTGAGCATACAGTACATTCTTTGTAAGTCGGTGTGTAGACTTTTCAGCGTCCTTGTGTTCAAGCTACATACTGTAGTGAGTCATATCATATGGTCTGCTTATAGTGTTATGTAATAACTGAGGATGGTTCTGGGTAAAATATCTGTCCATGTGCTGACTGCAGTTTTTACTACAGTAATTTACAACAAGCTGTAAGAAACTGTAGTATTCACTAGATTGATTACTACACTTTAGAGTAAAATAGTATTTACTATAGTAATTACTACATGCTATATAGAATTGTAGTAATTGCTATAATAATTACTGTAAACTGTAATAAATTCTAGTATTTACTACGCTAATTACTTCACACCATTGCAAACTGTAATATTTACTGTTGCAAGTATTTTTAACATAGTTTACTGTAGTAATTTTAATTGTAGTAATTTTACAACAGTAAGGTTAGAAAACATAGCCGGACTTAATAGTTCATGTAAACATGCTGACTGTAGTAAACTCTAGTATTTACTGTAGTAATTGACCCTAAGCTGTAGTAAACCTTAGTATTGACTATAGCAATTACAGCACTTTATAGTAAAATAGTATTTTCTATTATAATTACTACACAAAGTACTAAACTGTATATTTATTATAGTAATTGAATACATGCTGTAGTAAGCAGTAGTATTTTATATAATATTCCTCTGTAATAAACTGTAGTAATTGCTAGTAAACATGCTGTACTAACCTGTAGTATTTACCATAGTAATTACTATTTCCTGTTATAAATTTTAGTATTTACTATAGTAATTACTACATGCTGTAGTAAGCAGTTGTATTTACTACAGTAATCAATACACTCTGTAGTTACCTTTAGTATTTACTATAGTAATTTTGTACACACTACAGTAAACTGTAGTATTTGTTGTGGTGTTATTTCATTTTTAGTACAGTTTACTATGAAAATTTTACTACAGTAAGGATACAAAACATAGCTTGACTTAACAGTGCACATTAAAATACTTACCATAGTATTTATTATAGTAATGTACTGGACTGTAGAATTTACTAGTAATTACTACACACTTATTACTAAGGATTTACTATAGTAATTAATATACACTATAATAACTGTAGTATTTACTATAGTTCTGTAGTTATAAAGTAAAGTCTAATATAGTTTACTATTGGAAGTTTACTACAGTAAGGAACACTGTAGTAGTATTTTCTATAGATTCCTCTTTAATGGGAGAGCTAAATAAAAATAAAAGTTACATGTTTTACTCATACAGAATTACAGTAGAAAATTAAAAATTTTCACACCAAGAGACATTGAACATTACACCAGCAACAGGCAATCAGAAATACAATCTAACATATACAGGTAATACTACATCAGTGATCGAGATGCAGGGAACTGGTTAGCATCTGTCTTTCTCAGTGTAACATTTGTTCAATCAAGGTCTGTCTCTCAAAATTGGCAATAAGCAATGACTCAAATAATTTATTTCTTGTTTTTGTTCATGTTCTGTTTGGGTTCTCATGCAACAAATGTAATGGACCATTGTAACAAAAGATAATGAAGTGGATGCAAATTTAAATGTTGAACAACAGAATGACTTTATTAGTGAGTACAAAATATTATGCTATATGTCCTACTGATAATATCAATTAGACCAGAGTAAAAAATACATCAAATAACCAATTTATCATGCATTCAATTACATTAATATGTTCCATCATAAATGGCCCTATGTGGTAATCCTAGACCCCAATAAACTTTCCCACATTTAAACTACTTATAATAATAATAATAATAATAATAATAATAAAACTATTTTCTTTAAACAGACTTACCAATTAGTTTTGGTTTGTAGTTTTGCCAGATGTTGCACATACTTGGGCAATTGTCACTAGGTGCAGTAGTCCATAAAAATAAACGCAGTGGCTATTGTCAGTCAAACTAAACCACAAGAGAACTTGCATTCGGCTGGTGCAACTGGCTACTGGATCTGACGGGAAAACTCACATTAAATTGTCTTTTTTTATTACTTATTGCTATTTCACAATTCTTTGTGTGAAACAATGGTTATTGTTGTAATTAGCAAAGCCCAGTTTGTCAGTGTGCCCATTTCCTTCCATCATCAAACTCCATTGTAAATTTGCAGAGAAAATTGATAGTTTGTCCTTCTGCTTGGTTCAGTGCTTGCTCTATTGGTTTTGTATATATAGAAGATTTTTCATCAGTCACGTCTGTTGGTATTTCATTTTTTTAATGATTTTTTTTTTTGTATTTATTTTTTTACGGCTGTAGACAGGTCAGGATTGAAGGCTGTGAAATAGAAGAAAACAAAAAGTAAATAGCAAATGCTATGTTGGGGCAATGTTTGGTTTTGTAGATCTATGCATTTTATGTAAGGCCTAGGCTGTCTGCGACTGAAGTTTCAAGCCCAAATTGCGTGGTTTGTGTTTAAATTTGCGACTTTGTGTTTAAATATATATATTTGGAGCACTTTACAGACACAGATACAGAGAGCGGCACTGTGTCATACTCAAAGTGTAGTGCATATTAAGTACATAGATCAAGGATTGTTTTTAGTTGTTTTTTTTCAGCTCTGTAGAACTGCACCACCAGAATTGATGTGTTCCAGTTCACACTGAGTGCCTTCTGGTTCAATAAACGCTCCGTGATCGGTGACACGCCTCAGATCTTAATCAAGCAAAACACTCCGGCAGAAACTGAACACAACGGCCCCCCTGTAAGACATACTGTATGCATGCAATGTCAAAACACAATGTTCTTCAGAGCAAGTTACTCGGATGAGAAGAACAAAGAGAAGTTAGTCAAGAAATGGTGGCAGATGGAGCGAACAAGGGGAAAATGTTCCACCTCGAGGAAGTCCATGAGCAGCATGTGGCATGTTCTTGCAAACAAGAGACTGAGGGTGCATGCATCTGGAGTCGGATCACATAGCACTGTGGACCACATTCAGTCTGGGAAAGCTAGAAAGCAAGCAGCATCGAGGGGGTGTGAGGATACAGGCAGACAGAGAAAGAATGCCAAGTAGAAAATCTTGCACCCCCTGTGTTTTGCCCAGCAGAAATGTTGCGCCCGGGGGAATCAGCTCAGGGCACACGGAGAGCCACAGGATGCCTTAAACTCTGAATCAAAGGCTGCTGCTTTCTCTGTTATAGAGTTTAGTCTGTTATATCTTGCTTCCTCCTGCACAGGAGGAAGACAACCTGGGCTTGGAAGCCGAGACTGCATGCTCATCACCAGGGAAGCTAAAAAAGGACCAAGACCCATTACAGTGCATGTATCCTTGATTCCCAGTCTCTTGAGTTCCATAAAATGTCTGCCATGGTGGAATTGAGTGGAAAGCAATCTTGCTCTGCAGCGGTATGCAAAAATCCCAGATTGCCCCGATCGCTAAAATCACATCGCCATGTTAGCAGCAGAAAGAAATCTGATCTTTAGGCTCTAATGGAGCTCTGAGTTAAAATGTTCCTTCCAGGAGAAAATTTTGTTCCTATTTGCCATTGCATTGAGCCTTAGTCATTTAGTTTAACTAAAACTACATCAAATATGTCTCCTAGAAATATATATCAAATGGATTCCCAGCCTAGTTGAAAATGAACATTTCTGAACCTAATATTTCATATTTGAGCATTTAATTTGTTTATACAGCAATATATGTTGGTAATCTTACAGAAATATTCACAACCTCAATGTAGTCTGTATTAAAAAAAAAGTTGTGCTGTAGCTGAACAAATAGCATTACCTCTTCATTGCTATATTTTTTTCTGAGATCAGGCTACATGTTTTTTTTTTTTTTTTTTTTTTTCCATGTTTATCTGTGTTTCCTCAGGGTGTGAAGTGGCAACACATTAAGCCAGTGATGGCTGCTTGTAATATTAGCAGGTGTGAAATCTAACATCTACACTATCAATATCTTCAGAATGAAATTATTAGTGTTAAGTAATGCAATGCATGATGAGTAGCAAACCATTACAAAAACCTTAAGACAGACAGGTAGCTTCAACTGAGGTTTTGTCTGTAATGCTTTTACTATGTTATGCCATGTTTCTTCTGAATGCCTGGAGAAACCCATTCATTCAGACAAAAAAAAGATTTCGTTCGGTCATTTGTGGTTCTGTGTATTTAATTTAATTTAATTTAATTCATTCATTCATTCATTCATTCATTCATTCCATAATTACCTGACATGAAAGAAATATTAGATGTTAGAAAGAAATCAGCCGCAACATCCCTTCTTCATACCATTTTGTACACTTTTTATAGTCACTTGATTACGCAAGTCCAAAACAATTCATTTTTGTGCATTCGTCAACATCAAGGATTCTAATGTGAATGTCAAAATTAAAACCCTTATTTTGGTGCATTTTGTATTTAAAAAATACACCAATTAAAAATTATTAAATTAAATTAATAAATGAAAGTGTGAAAAGGGAACAATGACGTTCATATTTATGCAACAGATTTTGGTTTGTATTGGCAATCTGTTGCTGCGAATGGTTTGAAAAATGAAATAACTAAGTGCCAGTCGGTGGCAGACTGGCTTAGTGGTTAGCATTGTCGCCTTGCACCATCAGAGTCTGGGGTAAATTCCCAGCCAGGTTTGATTCCCACTTGTATACATGGAGTTTTTATGTTCTCCCCATGCTTGATGCGTTTTCCTTAGTATTCTGATTTCCTCCCACAGTCCAAAGACATGCAGATTAGATTACAGTAAGTGACTGTGTGTATGTGTGTGTGCCCTGCAATGGATTGGCACCCTGTCCAGGGTGTACCCCACCTCGTGTCCTACGTTTCCTGAGGTAGGGTCCAGGCCCACCCCGATCCTGTATACAGGATTAAACGGTATAGATGATAAGTGAGTGGGTTGCGAAAATGTATTTATTTGTCTGTTTGTTTATTTATGGTTGAAAAATTTTAGCCTATTAAATCTGATATTTAAATTACCCTGATGCATTTCAAATATGTAAACATTTGATTTTACATTTGCTTTTAATGTATAAGTGCGTGAAAAAAATGCAGCTAAAACAAATGCAGTGATTAAACCGTTATATGAGCTGAGAGCATATAACGCAAGACTTTTCATTTAATGATCTTTCAGACAGAACAAGCTATTGCACCTCAGATGGTGATTATCAACCACCAAATCACTAACTGCCTTGACAGATGTAAGCTAGGTTCCCCTTTGTCCCATTCCCCATGTGCTACTGCTGTGTCCAAATCTGACTGCCTGCTTTGTTCCAAATCAGCGCTTCATACTGTCTTATCCTCAGCACTATGCTACAAACTCAATTTGTTGGAGATTTTAAGGTTTAGGCTACAGCAAAGGCCCCTTCTGATGAAATAAAAGACAATTTAAACAAAATAAATGAATAAAATAGTTCTCTTGATCTTATTACCTAACCATAATTTCTGAACTGTATAATATTATAAACAAATTTCAGTCAAAGAAATCATAAATCTGTTTTCTCTCTAGCTAACCTCAAGCCACCTCTTTGTCATTATGTATGTTACTTGTCCAGACCTACTTCTCTTTGTTCTTGTCCCCATTTCTTTGCTGAAATTAAATTCTAAATTTAATAAGTGCCTCCTCAAAATTAGGTGGATCAGCTGCAGCAGAAAAGTCTTCACAGTGTACCGGACTTTTACTGCTCTTAGGGTGCTTTGGGTCATTTGAACCAAACCCCTAGCGCGTCCTTTAAACTCCTGCTCATTTTTTTTTCTCACGGAGACTTTAGGCCATGATGCAAATGGGCAGAGTAACATCCTCAGCCAAAAAGCCATGTAGAGCAACATCTTGAGCTGAACATCGAGGTGTGTTCATCAAGTGACCATTGAGTGACATCCTCAGGGGAGTATGGTGTCATAGCAATGAAACGAATAAAATAGGGTGTCAGAACGCCATCACTAGCAGGGCAATGTGGGTGAACAATGATGTTTATTCCAGAGAATGGTGTCAAGGCAGATTGGACACTAGAGATTTGACCTGCAGTTTGCAAGGCTTCCTCTTCATCCTTTGACTTGGGTGTTCCTGTTTGGTATTGCCTTTGGCTTAAACATACCTTGCAAGGCTATCGCATCAACCTCTATCTTGGGTAAGGTTGGTGAGGCCACCTCATTAGCTGCTGGCATGAATTGTGCTGAAGAGGCCGCCTTGCAAGGCTCTAGTGTGAGCGCAGCTAAAGGACTATTCTGAGTTTTTGTCTTCGTAGTCCGACAACCCCCTCAAAAAATTCTTTGAGGTGACCAGCCTTCAGTTAGTCTTAAACCATTTTGATTTGTCAGGCGAAACAAATGTGCCTGTCCTGACCCAACATGCACCCAAACATGTCTGCTGCATCCATATTGGTCTTAAGTTCTATCAGGGATTGCCACTGAAGGAGGATGCATGGTCAGATACAGTTGAATTGTGTAAGACAAAACAAACATGGTACATGAATCAGAATAAAGGCAACCAAGTAACCGCGGGAACAGACGAATCTGACCAGAGCTCCATGAACTTAAGCCGAATAGTGCTAGAAAAGACAGAACTTTATTAGACATAAATGTAACTGCACCCTGTCCAGGGTGTACCCTGCCTCGTGCCCTAAGCTTCCTGGGATAGGCTCCAGGCCCCCGCGACCCTGAATACAGGATAAAGCGGTATAGAAAAAAAATGACTGACTGACTAAATGTAACTTGGCTGAAATCATGAAAACATGAAATCACACAAAACAGTGTATAAAAATAACTAAAAGTATAACTTCAACTTTGATTCTGACTTTGCAAATAAATAAATATGAACATCTTTAAAGGTAACTGCAGTAACCTTGTATAAGCTTATACTCTATAATACACCTACAGGGGAGAATCAGAATAAATTACATGCCTATATGATTTGATTTCTTTTCAGTTGGGTTAATCAACTTGTTTGTTACTACTGTAATAGAGGATACGAACATGTTTAATGTGTAAATACCCCTTGCTTTGTTCAATGTTTAAAAATACTTTTGCAACATTGCCGATGTACATCAGCGGTTTTGATCTTGTACTTCTCTGTTATACCAATTGACAAAAGAAAATGCGTTAATTATGTTTTACAACAATCCAGCCATCAGCAGCAGCTGCTGGTCGATATTGACATTGACAGTAACATAACTCCATTAAAGAAACAACTACACTGCATTTACAATGTGCTTTTATCCAAGTGAGGAAGCGTTGACAGTTAAGCCAGGACATTCACAGAGATTTATTTCATATAATATATATATATACAGTGGGGCAAAAAAGTATTTAGTCAGCCACCAATTGTGCAAGTTCTCCTACTTAAAAAGATGAGAGATGCCTGTAATTTTCATCATAGGTATACCTTAACCCAACTGGGAAGACTGAATCTGCAATAGATAAGCAGCTTGGTGTGAAGAAATCAACTGTGGGAGCAATTATTATAAAATGGAAGACATACAAGACCACTGATAATCTCCCTCGATCTGGGGCTCCGAGTAAGATCTCACACCGTGGGGTCAAAATGATCACAAGAACTGTGAGCTAAAAATCCCAGAAACCACATGGGGGGACCTAGTGAATGACCTGCAGAGAGCTGGTAACAAAGGCTACCATCAGTAACACACTGCGCCGCCAGAGACTCAAATCCTGCAGTGCCAGACGTGTCCCCCTGTTTAAGCCAGAACATGTCCAGTCCTGACTGAAGTTTGCTAGAGAGCATTTGGATGATCCAGAAGAGGATCGGGAGAATGTCATATGGTCAGATGAAATCAAAATAGAACTTTTCGGTAAAAAATCAACTTGTCATGTTTGGAGGAGAAAGAATGCTACCATACCTACCATACCTACTGTGAAGCATGGGGGTGGAAACATCACGTTTTGGGGCTGTTTTCCGCCAAGGGACCAGGACGACTGCTCTGTGTAAAGGAAAGAATGAATAGCTCCATGTATCGTGAGATTTTGAGTGAAAACCTCCTTCCATCAGCAAGGGCGTTGAAGATGAAACGTGGCTGGGTCTTT
>JAQMYK010000037.1:27279151-27289510 GCA_030014345.1 Clarias buthupogon
ATATACTAATGTGCCACAAACAGGAAGTTAATATCACCAACCATTCCCATTTTATTAAGGTGTATCCATATAAATGGTCCACCCTGTATAATTGCTAGCTATTATAGCTCTTAGGCAAATAAGGCAAACACTTTGTAGATCAAATGCACAGAGGATTTTAGCATTGTGTGTGCGTGTGTGTGTATATGCCACAACTGAAAAGGGAGCATCCACCAAGAGCGAGTGATTGGATATGGAGGTCAGTAATCAAGAGGTCAAGTGTAATTAAAGTGTCATTCCCCGTCACATATACGATGATTCACTCGCCCTGTATTTCTAAGCCGTAACATTACATGTGCTTAGCGAGGATCAGTCGACGCTCCTGTTTGATCACTGTCATAATGATACAAAAGCCCGAACCTTTCCTCTGATAAGTACTCATACTCAAATCAGCTTGATGACTGCAATCAATCGTGATTTGTTGGCTGTGGTGACATTTCCAGTGACAGCTTCAGCACACGTTCCGGCTTGTTTCAGTTTAAGCTACATGTGAGCCTGAACTGACATTTGCACTCTTATGGAAAATTACACATTCTGTTATGCAATTGCATTTGCTAATTAATTAAAGTGTTCTTTAACAAGCCCTGATGTGCACCACAATATTATCTTGTAACCAAGTGCTATGTAAATTAGAGCTCCGTGTTGGTCTTTCTACTTAGTATCACACCACAAAGATCAATGCGTCTAATGTGGTCCAGGCTGTTAATGAAACAATCCAAACTAATTAAAATTGAGGTTAAGTGTCATCTATCTATCTATCTATCTATCTATCTATCTATCTATCTATCTATCTATATACTGTACTGTACTTTATGCATCAAAATACATACATGAGTTTTGGCTCGCAATAAGGTCAAAATAATTTTATTTCATTATATATACAATATGTTTAATGTTAATAGATTTAGCTGTAAGATTATAACATATTTCCATAAAATACAGTAACTTTACATATTAACTTTATTAGGTGGCATGGTGGCAGTGGTTAACACTGTAGCCTCACACCTCCTGGCTCAAGGGTTCTATTCCCACCTTGGGTCCATGTGCATGGAGTTTGCATGTTCTCGAGATATTTGTTGGGTTTCCTCTCGGTACTCTGGGTTCCTCCCGCAGATTAGGCTAATTGGTGTTCTCAAATTGCCTGTAGTGTGTACCCTCCAATGGATTGGCACCCTGTGCCTGGGATTGGCTCCAGTATAGAAGTTGAATGAATTAAGATGAATTCATTTTATGCAGAATATATACAGTCAACAGAGAAAACATTTACTGTATGGGGAACATTTTTTCAGAAAATAATACACTGCCTGGCCAAAATAAATAAACAAATAAATAAATAAATAAGCAAATAAATAAATAAGAACAAAACCTATAATATTTTCTTCAGCTACCTTTATCTTTGATGATTGTGTGCAATATGGTGGCGGATTCATGCATACTACACAATTTGAGTCCTGGAATGTACCCATGCCATCAAAATAGAAAAAAATATATATTGATGTGATAACCTGACTATTTAGTACATTCATGTCCTCAGCCGACTTCATTTTATCGCCACATAGCGTCGATGTGTCTAGACCTGACCAATTGAGGCAACCCCAAATCATAACACTACCTCCAGAGGCTTGTACAGCGGGCACTGTGTATGATGGGTGCATCAACTTGTCCAAACTTTATGCTTCCAAACTCAAAGGTTTTTTTTTTAAGTCTTACTATCAAGTGATTTTTTTTATGGCCATACAGCTGTTTATTTCCAGTCCTTTGAGTTCTCGTTGCATTATCAGTGTTTGTGGAAATTCTCTTGCTTACTATTAGACATAGCTGTGATTTCTACTGTCTATGATTTACAATGCAGCTTTACCAAGCGTTTAAATGTATCGCTTTTAGTTGCATTTTTTCAACTACATTTCTTTATTGAAGATGATGGTTCAGCACCATACTGTATTTGACATTTTTTAATCCTGTTCAAGTAATTTAAATGTTTTCTTTGCTTGATTAAGGCCAATAATTTGCCTATTCTGAAAGGGAAAATTGTTAAATGGATAAAAGTTGGCGGAAACAGCATCTGTCAAAAAGGGTGGTTAATTGTACTTATAGAAGGAATCATAAAAAATCCAGTAGAAACTGCCAAAAAAAAGGTCAGAAATGTATTTTGAAAGTTAAAGTTGCCATTTCATCCAATCGCAAGCCTGTGGCTGTCTCATCTATTCAACAAAGTCTAGAAAAAAGAACTACACGCTTCCAAAAGCGCTGGAGACATGATCTTCCAGGATCTCACTGGCTTCATGTTCACCCACTGAACTAAAGAGAACTCTCAGAGGACTTTGCTAAGTATATCTAGAGTGTGTTACATGCCGTTATACATACACATCCAACCCTCACATTCAATCTAAGGATCCATCCATCCACTATCAATGGTGCTCAGATAAATCCTCATTGTCGGTAATGGGATATCAGCAAGTTAAGCTTGTGAATAATCATCATTCATCAGTCATACATTCCACTCAACATGCCAAATGGTGGGAATGGAATACCCTACTTATACATGTAGGATTAAACATAGACAAAATCAGGGTTTCAGCATTCTTTGATATGCTATTTAAATACATTTTATTTGTATTAAACATTAATGATACCTTGCATAAGTATTCACACCCTTAAATTAATTTTTTTTGTAGTATTACCACATGAAAAGTGACTTAATTAAGATAGATTTTCTGATACTTCCTTCTCTATCCAATCAATGTCAAATTAATTCAGCATTGTTTCCCTTTAATAATGGATTTAATGGTTCTCTGTGGGATGTTCAATGTTTAAAATGTTTTATTTTTTATTTTTTTTATAACAAACACTTGATGGCAATGTGTAAAAAGTTCTTGTTCCTTATTATGCTATTTTGTTATGTTTAGTTATGTTTAGGAATTGAGTATAAGTATAAGTGCTATGCAAAAGTGTTGAACTATACCACATTTCTTCATGTTAAATTAAATAAAGGAATGCAAATTAAATGAAAGAAATTTGCGACAGATGGCAAAGTGCCTAAAGATTTTTAAGTTGTTTAAGTAACAACCTCAGCAGCAACCTCATTTCCCCTCTCGTCTGTTCCAAACACTTAGCATTCACCATCACTAGTATACCAACCCCCCGGCCTGATCATCTGTCATCGTCTGCACCAGTTTCTCACTGGTTCATTCCACAAGTTAGATGCTTTTTTCATAGGTCACTGTGTGACTCAACAAACAAAAAACGTTCCTCTGAAACTGGTCAGGTACAGGGACTAGACTGAAAATGAGAGCCAAAAACTTGCTAAAAGAGAGAGCCAAGAAAGTCTGTTAAGAACTATTTCTCAAGACTACATTAAAAATACAGGAAAGTCTGGCTCTTTGGAAGCAAAATATGAAGAAATGAGGGGTGGCTTAAGACTTTTTTTTTTTTTTTTTAATTTTGTGCAACTTTAATTTCATGGAAGTGAATTTATGATGAGACTAATTTAAAGGTTTCACACAAATGAAGGGTGAATACTTGTTGCACTCCGCTCAACATTATGGTTTCATCAGTAAATGCTACTGTAAATGGCATTTATCTGCCACCAATCTGCCTATTAGAGCATTAAATGATTTTTTTGCGTACATAACATGTACATGGAATATATTTCTAATTTAGTTTAGTTTAATTTAAGGTGGTAGAAGTACAAATTGTGGAAAAACTTCAAGGGTGTGTATACTTATGCCAGCCACTGTATCAGTGGAGCGTGTCTCAAAGCATATGTATACAGATGTAGATTTCACTTGAGCAGGCTACAGAAGAGATTAAGTCATCACGAAATCATACGATGCTACGATTCTATTGATTAATTATTCCGTAATAACATGATAGGACATCTTGATGAGTCACTATATTTGCAGGAGGCCATGATGACCTAGATGGCTAAAGTGGATTTCTAAAAAAAGGATTCTAATTTGTCAAATTGAGTTACTGCAGAATTCAGTGCATGTAAGTTTGAAGTAGCTTCCAGATGGAGCTCTGCCTTTAAATAAAGCAGCTCTCCTCTGCACACACAGCCAGGTTAAGAATGCATCTCTACCGGATTTTTTTATTTATTTATTTTTTTTGCATCACCGCTAATTAATGCCTCGGGCTGAGAAAAACAAAATGTGTCTCAGTGTGACACTCCAGCGTGCGGTCTCGAGTTGTTAAAGGTGCACCTGCAGGAAATTTCACACTATGAGATGATTTAGTCAAACTGGGCATGGAGGGGACAGCCAGACACCTGGGGGAGAGTGAAGCCAGGGGGAAAAAAACAAAAAAACAACAACACTGTGCGAAGTAAACTAAGGCACGGAGTGGATATTGTGACAAAATGAATTTGGTTAACATAGGGCAGCAGTTAGAAAGTAGGGAATAATAAATTTGCAGAAAAGATGCTAATTATGAATAGTTGCAAGCAGGAACAATAACAAGTTAATTCTCTCTCTCTCTCTCTCTCTCTCTCTCTCTCTTAAGGAAAATGTTCTGCCCTAAAATTGTCATTAATCTTTTTAACCTGCATCTTACATTTCGCATCCACTCCTACCATATCATATCGCTTCTTCTCCCCTAACCTCACCTTCTGTAGAAAACTGACCAGTGACATGCTGTGCAATGCTCACCTTGAGCTAAAGATTATTATCATATGATGATAATACAGGATGTAATACTGTCTGATGTAAGGTGTTACTGTTTGTGTAAAATTCCACATTTACAAATCTTGTTTTGCTAAGAAATTAATCTGTGCCACTGATTATACGATGCACCGCCACTTTAGTCTAACTAATGCGGATGTGTGCATTATGCAAATGATTATCTTATGCAAATGACTCATGTACCAACTTCAGTTTAGTTAATTTCATAACAATCACACTAGTCTACTTGACCCTGCAATTTAAGGATAAATACATGATAATTTATACGTTCATACGTAATTTGTGTATAATTGGGTACATTAAAATACAGCAACTTGACGAACAATGCCTGACTACATACTTTAATGACTACATACTTTTCTAAGAATATGTTGTGTATTATTACACAAGTTACAACTGAAGTTACAAAAGTTCAGTTAAAAAACATCAAGTTTCTGTTTAAAAACAAAGACTGCTTAATTATTAGATTTGTATTTAATATACACAAAGATACATTTTGATTATGGAAGGCAAGATCACTTACTCCAAGCCTCATCCACAAAAGGACTTGACAGGACATCAACTTACAGTATCACTATTCATGCTAATACTATATATATGTTGAAATAATTACAAAAGATTTACTGAAAGATTTGGCTTGCTCATCAGAGACATTTCATTCATCATTCATTCATTCATCTCATTATTGTCTAGACAAATTTTTCTCACACATACACACTTCTCTCATTTTTGTGAAGCTGCTTTGAGACAATGGCCATTGTTAAAAGCACTATATACTGTAAATAAAATTGAATTGAATTGAATTGATAATTTGTTTCGTAATTTTTTGTCCTGTGGGCTAAATTGGCCAGTTTCTTGATTCATTTTCAAAAATTACAACTTTGTCCAATGTTCACTGGTATTTTTAGTGTTCCTGAAAACATTATTAATCTAACTAGCTAGGGATTAAAGCATTATCTTTAAACAGATTTAAAAACTGGACAAACTGGTCAAATTGGACTTTTAGATTAAATTCATAGAATTCAAGATGTGATCTTGCACCACTTTTTTTTTACTGAGACAGGTGCCTAAAGATACAATTTAAAAAGTGCTTCTTTATGCAACAACCTCAGCAGCAACCTCATTTCCCATCTTATCTCTTCTAACCGTTTAGCATTCAGCATCACTAATGACTGGCCTGATCATCTGTCATCATCTACACCTTGTTTCTCACTAATTCATGCCTCATGTTTTTTTTCTATGTTCGAATGATTCATAGGTGACTGTGTGACTTGAAAAACTAAAACATTCCTCTGAAACTGGTCAGGTTCAGGGACTGGACTGAAAATGAGATATAAAAACTTGCCAAAAATGAGAGCCAAGAATGAACTATTCCTCCAGACTACATTAAAAATACAGGAAGGTCTGACTTTTTGGAAGCGAAATTTGAAGAAATGAAGGGTGGCTTTTTGTACTTATATTCATACTGCCACTACTGCTGTCATACCCACATGCCATATCCTTACCCTTTTATCATTTTATCATTTTATATTTACTTCTATACAATTACTACAACTACTACAATTACACTTTACAATTGCACTTTGCACATTCAGTGTTATTTATATATTTTGTATATTTTTATTTTAGTCAACACAGTGGCTTAGCACTGTTGCCTTGCACCTCCAGGATCCAGGTTCCATTCTCAACCATGTTTGATCCCTGCCTCTTTGTGTATGGAGTTTGCACGTTCTTCCCATGCTTGGTGGGTTTCCTCCAGGTGCTCTGGATTCCTCCCACAGTCAAAGACATGCAAATTAGGCTAATTGGCATTTGGCATTATGTGTGTGCCCTGCGATGGATTGGCACCCTGTCCAGGGAGTACCCCACCTTGTGCCCTAAGCTCCCCGCAACCCTGTGTGCAGAATTAAGTGGTATAGACAATGAAGTTTATTTTAATTGTATGTTATCGTAGCCCTTGTAAATCTGTAAATTTGTAGAATTGTGCCTTCCATCCCAATTTTTTTTTCATTGAACATGTGCAATTTTCCTTTTATTGTACTGTAATCTTTCTATCTTTCTTTTTTATCCTTCATAGATCACTATGTGGCTTAACAGACAAAACCAGATTTGTGCTTAAACAGATTTGTGCTTAAACTAGTCAGTACAGGAAGTAGACTAAAAAATGAGAGCCAAAACCTTGCCAAAAATGAGAGTCAAAAAGTCCTCCAGGAAGCCTGGAGAACTATTCCTCAAGACTGCATTAAAAGTCGTTTTTTTGGAAGCAAAATATAGAGAAATTATGTCTGACTTAAGACTTTTGCACAGGTTTGATTAAATTAATACTACTCACATACATACTATTTATATCACTTTCACTGTAGTGACTGAATAACTACACGTAGACATCACACCACCCCATCTTGGATTATTTTCATATAACTGCACACCTCAAATTGAAAACATTCTTAAGCACGTTATTATTAAAAGCACATTTTTATAACTGACCTGTAACTCTGCATACATCATCAATAGCAACATCATGTTTGAAAATATCAGAGATAATTAACCAACTGCTGTCATAGCAGCTCAACAGACTCGCCATGTGGCTTGATTGACGACTGGATGTGTTGGCCTGAAGGATCCCTAAGGTACCATCTTTGTCAGGTTGTTGAAGGCCATCAGCATTCCGAGGTACCGGGACTGGGGACAGATCGAGGTAAAACACCAACGAGGTGTGGCAGCATGAGGCAATAGCCGCTGCTAGTCATGCAATCTCCAAGCTGCTGTTTGTAACATCTAATCCATCATGTAAAGTAATAATGCAGCACTAAAAGGACTCAGCTTTTTGCATAATTCATACAGGAGGGAAGCATTTAACAACTGGTGAATGGGTCTCAGCAATGTAAAATGTGCCAGCGCTAAACATCATGTTTAGCCGTAATCACCTTTAACACAAATACAAGCTAATCACAATCAAAGTGGCATTTTAGTTAGCTGAAATGATCCTAGCATGCATAAACATTTATAACTGTGTACTTGTAAGTACAATGCCGGGAATATTAATATGAGATAAAATGCAAAATAGTAATCAGGAATACGATTTGAATACTAGATATTAATATGCCCTGCGAAACATTGACATATTAAATAAATGTCATTCATATGCGATTAGCACTTTAAATTAGATTCAACTTTATTGTCATTGTGCAAAGTACATGTGCAGAGCCAATAAAATGCAGTTAAACAGTTTGTGTAGATGTGACCGACATCCAAGAGTGTCTCTCTGTCTCGTGTTATACTCGCACGACTCGATCGAGGGAGCACGCAGGAGAATAATGTGTACAGTAAATAAGCACAAATCTGGAGAAACACTGAGCCTCGCGGTGTGTACATGCCGCCATCTTCGTCTTAATTACATTTATGTTTATTGTTAAAAATACATATTGATTATTATTGCAGGAACTCATGCGTAGATTATTTTCATTAATTCCCAGTAATGTTTGGCTTCATATACAATATTAATTTATTCAGTATATTAATTTAATGTAATATAATATAGTATGAAAGTCCTCTATTAAACACTTCATGCTTGTAAAATGTAAATAAACACATAAACACAACATTTTAATGAAATAAGAAATCTTATTTCTGAGAAATCTAAATAGTCATTAAAATTTGGTCCACAAGTTGTTCATGCAGTTGAGGAAAAGGAAAGGAAAGCACTCTTCTGCATTAACAAGCCTAAAGAATATCCCAGGTAACACTGGCAATTTGTGTATCTTTTGCTTAATTCTAGAAAACTTCTTACTTTAGATGGCAATCAAATGTGCAATCTCTTGGTGATGTCTTGGTGATGCGAACACCAAAGTACCTAGGTACTCCAGAATGGAGAAAAACTGATGCTTAATATAACACTTACTCACTCACTCACTCATCTATCTTCTACACCGCTTTATCCTGTATTCAGTGTCGTGGGGACCTGGAGCCCCCAGGAGATTTAGGGCACAAAGCGGGGTACACCCTGGACAGGGTGCCAATCCATCACAAGGAACACACACACATACACACACTCATCACCAATTAGCCTAATCTGCATCTTTTCGGACTGAGGGAGAAAACTGGAGTACCCAGAGGAAACCCACCAAGCACGGGGAGAACATGCAAACTCCATCCACTAAGAGACAGGCTGAGAATCAAACCCAGACCCTGGAGGTCAAGGCGACAGTGCTAACCACTACACCACCACACCGCCTAATATAACAGCCAAATCAGCCAAAACATTGCAAAGCATCATGACTCTCAGGGCATGTCACAGGACAACTGGGGTGTGTTTTGGGTTGGGTTGGTCTCTGTAGGCATTGGTGAGTCTTCGGTGCCCATGATCCTGCCACTGCTATATAATTGAAAATCAATATACAGTAACATGATAATGTTATGACTGGTCGGACCTGATAAGAACCTGTCAGATATTTAGAAAAAAAAAAATACAGCATGTGCAGTTCAGCGATGTAATTTTTCTTGATTGTTCTTGATTTCATGTTGCATTTTTTTTCTTCTTTTATTATAATTCCTAACTGTTGACGGAAAAGAAAAATACTGTGCACCCCACATTTACCTGCTTAATGGTCTACATCTTAGTGTGCTTTAAAAAAAAAAAAAAAGCCTAGCAATTTATAATTTTTTACCCAAAATTATTATTCTGTAATTTGTCCCATACAATTACTCAGTTAAAACCTAGCAAGTAAGAGTACCAGAAAACTTTTTTTTTTTAGACTACCAATTAAGCGTTCTCAAGGTTAAGCTCTGAGTGGTGAAAATGACAAAAGCAATATTGCACAAGTCATAATAAGTGTTACAGTAAAAGCGGAAACGTTATGCTTTGAGTATTTAAGCACTTCAGTAAAGGCCAGCGTGACAGTTTGCTCTCTCTGAGTGAGTTTACTTTGCATGTGTTCATGCTGCCGTGAACCCCTCAGCAGCCAACTGTAAAATGCTCAGGGCAAGTTGGGATAATGTTTGAGAAGAGGCATCCTTCCGAGAATGACCTCTACTTCAGAACCACTTTTATACATTTAGTGGGAGCTTATATACACTATATATTTACACATGTTGAGACAGAGAGAAAACAGCTGGGAATTGAAAACAAACGCTACGTTTACATTACCGGCCTGAAGTGACTCAGTTCTGATTTTTTACCCTAATGTGCCACAGATCTGATTTTTTTTTTTGCAGCACAATTCTGATGTTTTTCAGGTCGGATTTGAGTCACTTTCGGATATCGTCCTAGATCAGATAAATATCTGTTACATGGTCATATGACTTGATTGAGACTTTTCAAATTCAAATCAAATTCAAATTCAAATTTTATTTGTCACATACACAGTCATACACAGTACAAAATGCAGTGAAATGCTTATACGACCGCCAGTGACCTTAAAAAAAATAAAATAAAAACTTATACGTAAGGAATAAATATGAATAAAAATAAATAAAGAAAATAAATGTAACTAGTAAAATAAACTGTACAAATAAGGGCATGATAAAAAATATTCCAAAATATAGAAATATAGAAGAAAAAAAGAATATATATAAAATTTGAAAGTGGCAGTGGTTGTGCAAATATGCATAAAAAGTGACTTATTAAAGTGTCTTGTGCAAT
>JAQMYK010000037.1:27318118-27331020 GCA_030014345.1 Clarias buthupogon
TCCCCTTCAAAAAATTGCTCATGAGAAATTTTATATTTATTGTCCCCCCCTACTGTTAAATGAGATTTACGCCCATGTTTTCAGGCTTTTGACATAACAGTTTATGGCATACTGTTACCACTTCCTGGGCTGGCATGGCTATAATAGTATATCGCTATATATATATATAAATTCTGTATATTTAGTTTTTCAACTCTTTTGTTTTTTCTTATTACATTTTGTTTAATTTGGTTCTATTGGTCACTTCATTTATGATTTCTGTTGTTGTTGTTGCATTATACAGTAAGTATGCATTAATTCATGACTTTACAAGTAAGGCATATATTTATTTCTCATTTATTCAAAAAGCAGATTTAAGGTGTTGACAATGACCCATGAGAAGCCTGGAAATCTGTGCACATTGTTCTTACTATTTACAGCAGCTGTTCATCAGTAAAGCGTCCGACCTAGATCCAGAAAACCTGCTTACTGTACCTGCAAGAAAGTAGTCTGAAAATTTCAGCTTGTAAGCCAAAGAGGTTGGGAGTGGCACGGTCCGTAGTATCATGACACTAATGGCCAGTTTATGTGCTGTAAAGCACTGTGCAGGCTGTCAGAAGGAAGGAAAAACCCTGACAACGTGTTATTCGCTGTATTTTAAAAGTAGTTAATTGAGGATCTGCTTGACAAGTAATCAACGTTCTGTCTTCTAACCTGAAGCTGTCATCCAGACTGCAAACAAGAAAATGATGACAACGTGCACATCTTGGGGTAATTTATTAGCCCAAAACCTGGAGTGAATTTACATATATTTAAAATGTCAAACAAGTCAAACCTGAGGTTATTTCAGCTCATCTTAAAAATAATTAAATAAATGGATTGTATTACTTTTCTATAACAGCAGCAGTAGTTTGGCTGCCAAGCAAATCACATATTTATATTAACATTCTCAGTCTAATACATTTAAGCAATCTCAAAACTAGAGGGAGTGCTGTTGTGCTGATTAGCACCAGCACTAATTTAATGGGTGAAAGAAGTTTTAAATTCTTACCAGTACTACAGGTACAGTATGTAGCCAAAAGGTGAAAATTATATATAATGTTAACTTCTGCGTTCTGGTGTTAATTCCCAAATAGCGGTAAATGGAGAGGTAGTGCGCTATCTACAGTAGGTTGTACAATCTGTTGTCCCACAAACCAAGTAGTGCCCTTGATCAGGGGTTATAGAGGGATTTTGGATTTAACCTTGTGTTAGAAGCTAGTTAGCAAATCTTAAGTGTTACTAATAAAAGTATTGTTTAAAATGACAAGTTATCAAATATTTTTATATAGTTTTCATGTTGATAATGCTTCTGTGACTGGTTTTGAATGTGCTCTCTCTCCTGTACTATCCTACACACATACTGTATTGGCAACTGACAGGTACAGTACTGTAATTAACGTTTGTTGGAACACTCGTGATGCAGAGTAATAAATACAGTTCTATAGTGTATACAGTTAATACATAAACTCATGGAAATCCAGACTCCTCTCATCCAATCAGATTGTTCGGTCGTTGTATAATATCATACATACTGTATAGTGTGTATATTACAGGGCCTTGGACAGTTTCTTGGGACTTATTACTAATACCAGAAGAGAAAAAAAGAGACATCTATTCATACATGCAAGAAAGTAAGCAATAGCAGGAACTAAATTGACTTGTGGAACATTAAAGTGAAATTTATAGCTATAATGTATAAAATATGGTGGCACAGTGGCTTAGTGGTTAGCACTGTCGTCTGTGTGTATCAGAAATGACAGATATATCCTCGGGTTGGGGAGTGGACGGCATATGGACAAACAAAAATACCAGCAAAAAAAAAATGTTTTAATGTGTTGCTTGTTAATTATTTTTTTTAAATTCAATTATTTTATTGATTAATAAAAAAAAAAATTATTTTTTGTTTGTTTTTTTGTTTGTTTGTTTGTTTGTTAGGTTGTTTTGTTTTTATTTTTTATCTTTTATGCTGTACATTTCTAAACCTTAATACATTATCCACTAACCACATAAAAGCCAATACAATAACATGAAATTAATATTACAAGTGTGAATCCTTTGAGTTTTAGATGGTTAAGACTTCAAACAATGTTTGGAATCAAAAGGTACAATTAGGTTTTGAAAAGAAGAACAATGCTTTGAAGATTAGGTTTTCTTATCTTGAATTATCGTAGCGACAGCCTAGGTCTTGACACTGAGAGGTCCTTTGGTACAATCAATTCCTGTAGGAAAAAGTTCACTTTGAATATTAATATGAGTCTGTATGACTCTACCAACATACTTCTAAATGTCTTTTTCCTCAATTTAAGTCATGTCTATTGGTAATGGTTATGTAACATTCCAATCTAAAGCAGACTGGGTTTTTGCTCAGAAAAACATGTGGGCACTATTAAGTACCCTCTTGATTCAAAGGCTTGTTTGACTACAGCAATAAAGCATCTATTACATCAACTCCAAGTAATAGTTTCTTGTATGACCTTATCAGTCACTCACATTGTTGTGGTAGAATTTTGGACCATTCTTCTTTACAATATTGCTTCAGCTCATTAAGCTGTTTAGGCATGCTGATATGCACAGCTCTCTTAAGGTCCCACCACAGCATTTCAATTGGGTTTTACATGAGCAATTTTGACCAAGCTTTAGCTGTCGGAAAGATGGTCTTACAATTGCCTCTACAGAGGAGTGCATGGTCAACTTTATGACTGCAAGGTACCCAGGTTCTGTGGCTGCAAAAATAAGCCCAAATCATCACCCCTCCACTGCCATGCTCCCACTTTGGTCTGATTTGTCCATAGGACATTATAGTCATGTTTCAAATACCTTTTGTGGACAAAAGAGGCTTTCTCCTGGCAACACTTCCAAGAAAAATGTACCCATGCTCAGTCTTCTTCTAATTGTGTTGTCATGGTCAATGAGGTCTAATATGTAGCTCGTGGGTTCTTTCTATTTCTCATTCTCTGAGCATGGTATGGTATAGTATTGAATGGTCTAACATCCACTCCTAGAAAGATTGGCAACTGCCTTGCATGCTTTTCCTTGCTGTAAAATGATGAACTCCATTTTTTTTTCTTGTTTCTTTTTTTTAACCCTTTCCAGATTGACGTGCAGCAACAGTTGCTTCTCTAAGACAACTATATTTCCCTCTTAACATTGTGTTAACACACACCTGAATGCTTGAGGAAACTGCCAAAACCTCTGCTTTTATAGAGGCCTGCTCACCTGCTGATGGTCAAGTAATCAAGGGCTGATGATTAACAGCACCTGCTTGCAACTTGCCCTCTTAAATCCTGCAGAACGAGTAAGGGGTACTTAGGGGTACTTTTTGTAAAACTTTTTTTGTGTGTGTGGGGGGTGCGGAGGTCATTTTTGTTAAACAAAATTATGGCGAGGTCACAAAAAGTGTAATTTTTTAAAATATTTTTTTCAGTTTGACTTGAGCATATATCACTAGATTTTGCTCCAATGCAATAATGGCATTTTCACAAATCTTTGTAATCAGTTACTGTCCACAAGATCATCAGAATTTGGATCACAGACTCTAAATTATTTCATTACAGTAGTTTAGACAGTATTGCCAGTTGCATACATCACAGGTTTATATTATTGCACAGATTCTGTCATCCATTTAACAACTTCAACAACACGTCAATGTTGAAAAGTTGTTTAGCATTTTTGGAAGTAGTCTCCAGTGTCAGTGCATTGGAACAGTCATTTTGAGAATGAACTATAGCATTAGATGTTTTGTTTTCAATTAGATTTTATATAGTAATAAAAGAAATCAATGAATTGTGGTTGTTCCATAACATTTAATGTAACTAAAAACATATAAAGTGTGTATCTTTGGTATAGCAACTGTAATTGTTACCTTCCAGAAATGTAACACGAATAAAACACTTTATGTCAAAGAAAAGTCATTACCTCGGAAGTGGTGCCAGTAATATTATAACTATTATTTTCCTATAACAGAACACTTAGTCATTCCCCCCCCCTACATAACTACTTATATATTGTATATGATGATATGATGCATTTGGTTGCATTTTCAACTCATTGAAAAATGTTGCACTGTTTGAAAAAAAAAAAACCACACTGTTATAAATCTAGAGCTAAAATGATTTAACTTGCTCTCCAAAGAAGAAAAAAGCAGGAAAAGAAGAATTACTGATTAATTCAGTGCCAAGAGTGTGACAGTAATCTGAGCTCGACGGAAACCATCTCACAGGGTTTCTGTCTTTGAAACCCGTTAATTTTACCACAGTTAAAGCAGCATTATTGAACTTTTTAGAGCCTGTGTTCTTTTTTTCTATCTCATGCCATCTGATCACTGGGTTTCTACTGAAGTTTTCACTCGGACTGCCCTACACTCAGTGTCTGACAAATATCTGACCTGTTAACAATGAACACTTTTTAAACATAGTTTAACTCTGTAATGAGTCATTTCAAATAAAATGATGACAAATAATAGCACTGGCAATGAAAGTAATTCAATTTGAAGTTCTTTTTTCACTAAATAACATGGTAGTATGTCATTTATATATGCACAGTTGGATTCTCAAACCCGATTGGTCAGAAGATGTTCAGAGCTCGACCAGTAGTTTTTGCTAAGTCTGTATATTTTTCAAAGAGACAGCACATATGCAGGGATTTGTATGGCAAATTTTTTACATAATTTAAGACTAATAATAAATAAGAAATGTTTGTTATTTTATTAGGAATCATTTATTCTGTATTTACAAGAAGTAAAGTACACAAACACAGTTCTCAAGTAAAAGTACAGGTACTGTACTTGCCGAAAAATGTACCACCTCAAATTTTTTACTCAAGTTGAAGTACTAAGTATGTGATTTAAAATGTACTTTAAGTACAAAAGTACAAATATTCCACAAAGAAACAATTTGTTCTGGATTTCCAATTGGATTCCATATTCCAATTCCAATCTGGATTGTAGCTGTGCAATTTAGCTGTATTTTCAAGTATTTTAAACACAACTGAACTGTAAGCATAAAGAATACAATAAGGTAAAATCCATTCATCCATCCATCTAGGAACTTCTGCCATCCAATTAGAGATCATGGAGGCCAATACTTTTGGATTTATTCCCATTTTACAAAAGTGGTAAGACCTGGGGCAGAACATGCAAACTCCATGCACACAGACCCCATGGCGGTAATCAAACCTTGACCCTTGAAGGTCCAAGGCAACAGGGCTAACAATTAGGTTAAAGGATTATAGGCTTGTTATAAAAACGATGTTGTTATTGGCGTGAAACAAACTGTAAACCAAATGTAAAAGAGCTCAGTATGTTAGATAGTTAGCTACAGTAGATCACTTTTAATCTTATCTTGCCAAGTGCACTCAAATGACAAGCGAAAAAAAAGAACGAGAAAAATCTGCAAGATAGAAACCAAGCTGGGTCTGATCCATTGTCCAGGTAACCATCAATCACTTTGATGCGCTAACCAATCTGTTCATTTCATAATTCATAATTACCTGCCAGTCAATTCTGTAAAATTGGACAGGTGGAATTGTGCTGTTCCTATGCTTCCCACGTGAGGTGTCGCTCAGTCATGATATTGTGTCAGTGACAGTGTAAACACTTATGTTTCGATTTGAAAATCAAAGCACTTTTGTGTTATCTTAGACTGAAAAGTAACAAGTCTCTATTTAAAAGTACATTTTACACGCTACATAAATTTTACATAAAAAATTGAGTGAATAGACGTATAATGTATAGTATCACATGCCATAAATACTCTAGTAAAACACAGATACACAAAAAAATAAACCTTAAGTACAGTAATGTAGTAGTAGTAAAATTCAACTTCATTACTTGCCACCTTTGCATAGTTTTGAAAATAAACTCAGGTGTCAGTGCTTTGTAACAGTGCTGGTGCTTTGTAAAGTTTCCCAGCATGGCAAAGTCTTTACAGTATAGTGTTCACTTTCTATTTACTTGGCAAAACCAAAATGTGTAAAAGTAAAAGTGAAATAAACTATTAATATTATTAATATTATTATATAACTAACCATATATTAATATTATATTAATTAATAAACATTAATATACATATTAATAAATATATATGGTCAGAAATATAAGCACATTAAATCTAAGCTTTAACCCACATGCTTTTCTGGATATGTGTGGTCTGAATTGTATGGAAATTAATGTGTAAAACCCCAAAATATAAAAAAAAAAAAATTTGAAATGTCACTGTAAGGATGCAGACCAATATAAGGAGGAATGGACCAGCATTCCTCAAGCCATCAAGTGGTTTCAGCCATGATGAGTTTTAGAAAGGTGCCAATAGTTTCCATTGTTTTAAAATCTAATTAAATGAGGCGTATAATGCCTGGTCAGGTTTGCACATTCTCACTGCTGAAGGACAGCTGCATTATATCTTGAAATATTGCTTAAGTATATTTGGTGCTATCAATTAATGAAAAAAAAAATACATGAACAATGATCAAGACAACAGTAAGGTACGTAGGTAAGGAATAAATCACTTTGCAATGTGTAATTATGGGAAATCAAGATCACACCAATCCATTGTTAATTAATTTCCTGTTAACAGCCTGCCCCAAAGTGTTTTATTCCTCTTACAGCACACCAATTTGGATTACAGTGTATATTAATTAAAGCATGCAATATCATAGATTTTTCTGCATTTATAGTTGTGAAACAGAATAGCAGTCCTAGCAGCTATTAATGTTCATCTCTCTCTCTCTCTCTCTCTCTCTCTCTCTCTCTCTCTCTCTCTCTCTCTCGCTTACATACTCGCTCTCTTTTAAAGCTAATAAGGTATACAAATACAGCTTACTGAGAAATACCAAAGTTATCTGTCCTGAAGTCTTTCCTATGGAAGGAAATTTACTTTCTGTTACAAAACACTGACCCTGGAGACTCCGTCCCTGAAATGTTACATAAACCTTCCCTTAGAGAAAGCTTTGCCATGTCAATGACACACATTTTCTATTTGTTAAATAACAGCATTTATGATTAGGTATAGATTATGATTCTGTGAATGAGCTGTTACCATGGAAACTAGGCTGTAATGTATTAAAACAAGTGCATTAATGTTAGCTTGATTTATGAATTGTGCCTGTTATGGAATATTAACCAACATCTTCTGACCAAGCTTACTTAAAATTTGGTAGTGCTGACCAACCTTTATCATTATAACTGTCCTAACATTATATAAAAACAGTATGTAAAGGACATACTTATTTGTTCTGCTGAAATTTAGGAGAGGCTTTGCTGACTCCTTTTGTTTTACAGTTTGACCTGAAACATTCCACATAATGACCAGTGCATTATTGACTGTGTACTTTTTTTTTTTTTAAAGGCATCCAGCATATAAAGGCCTTGACTTCAAAAGAGCTACATAAAAAAAATAATAATAATAAAAAGAGAAATAAAAAAAATAGTAGTAGTCATGCCTCCTAGAACAGCCAAGCAGCTCTGTGAATATAAAAATAAATTGCATAAATTGTTTCTCCCTGGGTTTAGATATTTCTACTTTGCCATGGTCGAGCTGGCTTCGTTTGTTGGGTAATGATATATGGAACTTAAAACTGAACTATAAAACCGAACGGGAAAGGGGTGCTATTAAAATGGCACTGTAGGCCAAGAGAAGAGAAGAAAATGCAGAGAAATGCCAGGGTCCAATTGATCCACTGCCCTATGCTGGTCAGAGAAAGAATAAGTGACTGAAAAAAGAAAGAGAGAATAAGAGGAAGAGAGAGAGAGAGAGAGAGAGAGAGAGCTCCGCAATGTCTCTGTAGTCATTATTCTATTTTAAGGGCATGCTTTGCCCTTTGAAGAACTGTAGCTTGAATATGGATATGTTGTGCTGCAAAAGCTTCCTAAACTTTGTGAAACTACAGTAACATAAAGCTTTATCAAATAAGATAATTTAAGTTTTTTTTTGTTTGTTCGTTTTTTTTGGTTTTATATTAGCTGGCGCCTGGCTGACCAGTGAATTGCTATTTTGTACTTTGTACTTCTTTGGCAAAAAAGCTTTTATCATACTTTATAAACATTGCATAATATGCTCTTCATTTGTTCTCTAATGTTCAGCGATTTGGACTTTCTGAGCATAAAAAATTGACTTTTCGCTGTACTGCAAGCATTATTCTCCTTTTCAAGCCATGGCCTTGGGCTGCTTAGCTACAGCGTTTGCATATTTATGGCCAAACACAACCTTTCCTGAACATATTGTAAGGTCTAAACCTGATTAATTAGTTTCTATTTCAGCATCTGCAAGTTTTACAGTGGTCCCTGGACAGGTAATGCAAATTCTGGCACTTTTTTTTGTTGTAACAAGAGATTTAGTGGAATTAAAGGGATGATTGTGTTTTGCAATGACTTGTATCACTATACGAAAACATTGATAATGTTTTACATTAAGGTTCATGATCTATGTGCTTATTCTAAGACATTATTGTTTCTTTGGTATCAGCACATTTACAGTATTTTCTATGGTCGTGTCGTAAATAGAGAGAGTCGAGGGTGAAAGTACAGTCATGTTTATATTAGTAAACATAATTAAAAGAAGCAAACCAACATCATAACTGTAAGAATAGGTTTGAGGCATGTCATCAATATATGATGGCACAAATAGACAAAGACAAAGAAACATTGAGACACATGGAATTCATATGGAATAAATTAACTAGCAATTAACTTAATATAATGTTAATACAATGTTAATAAAGTTTATAATGTCTAATGTCTAATTGCAGTTATATACCAGTAAAGTAGTGACAGTATCTTGGGCACCCAATCTATGCCTGGACCAAAGGCCAGCCCATCTGATCTGTTTCCCACAGAAAAACCGATGTATCACAAATTCCTGAAAAAAGTCAGTGCTGGCCACAAGAGAAAGGTATCAAAATACTCAGTGCATCATAGCTTACCATGTACAGTATGGGCCTTAGACAAAGATTTCAAGGTTGTTGACTCAGCCTTTAAATTCCCCAGATCTCAATCTGATTGAGCATCCATGGAATATACAATGGACAAACAAGTCCTATCCATGCAGGCCCTACACCGCAGCCCAAAGCACCCAAAGGATACACTGTTAACATTCTGGTGCCATACACCACAGAACCATTCCCAATGGTCTTGTGAGCAGATCTGCCCTGGCAGCACAAGGGTGACCTACACATGATTTGGCATAATGTTTTGGCTTTTAATGTTATGGCTGATCGGCATTTAAGCAGAATATTAATTGTATGATTGACGATTACAGCTGATTAAATTGTTAAAGTTAGCAAATTACTGTGTAATTGCAGTGCTAAATTGCCACCATTGAGCCATTGACCTTCCAATCAGTAACCCAGACTCTTTACTGTTAGAGCCACCACTGGACCTACTGCCCGTAACTTTGGGAGGGTAGTGTGATGTAGCCCAACACTGACAAAATGACCATTACCGCACCAAAGTTAGAGTTAGTAGGCACTGTGTTGGCTCACAGGCTCAACAGAGTCAATTTGGCAGTGCCAGAAATTTGGCGAGACCTGACCTTCCGATCAGTAACCCAGAGCCTTAACCATTTGACCACCACTGCTCCCACAACCCCTTACTTTGGGGTGTTGGGGTGCATCACATTGGGCTTGATATTGATGAATCACTAAATAGTCAAGTAGATAAAATAGAAAATAATTATGATTGTTATTATTATTATTAATTGTGTCACTTGTCTTATGTGTTAATATGTCTGTATGTTTGGTGGATTAAAGTTTATCGAAGATGAGCTAATGAACAAATAATGAGGATAATGATTATGAAGATGTTGCGTTTTTCACTCTTGTCTAAACCAAAAATTATAATTGAATAATCATATATTTGATTTATTGATCTTTCTGCCAACATGACATACTTATACATAGTTATTGTATTTGACATAGATACTGTAGATACATATATAAAGATATATGACTAACTAACCTCCACCTGCCTTAGGCATTATATTTCCTTTGAGTCTCCAACATGGTTGTTTTGATCCAGGATCTTCCAGTGTCCCTCGGGACTCTTCTTTGTATTAGTGCCCAGGTGGAACACTGAACTTTCCTTAAATGCCCAAACTGCTGCGTCACTGGTTGTGTTCCAAAGAAGTCTGCTTCTGCTACACCTACTTAAACAAGCAACTTTTTAGAACTTATGTTCTGTAACACAGTTTTCACTTGACTCTTAATGATTCTTAGATCTTGTCTCCTATTTGTCCTAGCATGAGAATGTGTTTTAGATTTCTCTAGATACGTGAATAACTTCTAAATGTTGTAAGTCTGTCTGATACTTAACCCCCTAACCTACAAACTGTTAAGGGTTCCACACTTTCTCACTTTTACAACATTAGCTTATTTTTTTTTTTGCATTGCTTCTTTTGTAGTCACTGCATGATACGCCTTAGGTTCTGTAAATATAAAGAAATGTAAGAGGTTAATGCGATTTTTATTTCCTTGTTTTTTTTTCCGTTTACGTCTTTTGTCAAGCTGTTTGCCAGCAATTTGACATATTGTGAAAAACAGAGAACTTCGTTATATACTAAACATGCAGTGAATAGTTATTTTCAATTCATAAAATTATTTATACTACCTTCTAATGCTGCATGTGCTTTCTGCGGTGGTGGCATGGCCACCTGCACAGGCTTTTATAGCAGTCCCAACGCCGGTTGTTGGGCGATGCCCTCGGGCAGGCAATCAGTGTAAATGCTGGCCACCTGGCCACACCTCTTTATAAGTCCTACGAACGTTTGACTCCTTATGCAGACATACGTACTGTAGTTCTGTGCCTGTTTGCAGTTTCATTAAAGATAATAATGTTTTAAAAGATTATATCAAGTAGGACAGGAATATTTGAGGATTTATTTAAACTACAGACCCTCAGGTCTTAAAGGGACAGTTCAGGCTTTTTCAAGTTAATACAAAATTTTAATTAATATAAGGTCACCCTGAACATGAATACAATGTAAGTATTTGGGGTCAAATTCCACAACCCTTGTTCCATGCCACAGTGCATTCCAAAGTTCAGCTGAGACTCATATGAAACTTCTGCAGTCTCACTGAGCTAAATCAAGCTGATATCTTTCAATCACTTTTAAAATGTATTCAATAAATATTTAACACTTTTCTTTCCCTGGAACTAGCCATATGGCTCACAGGAACTATTTAGCACGATCTCAACTGAACTTCAGAATGCAATTTTGCATGGAATGAGGGTTGTAGAATTCGGGCCCGGTTACTATCATTGTACTCTAGATGACAAACTTCCTTGTCAGTACTGTATGCAGAGCAGGCAAATTTATAACGACCAAGTCCTATAGTAGTATGAAGGAGTGAAAAGATCTGCCTATGTGCCATCCGGCACATTGGACAACAGATACACCCAGCCCTGGGATATATCCATAGTTTCTGTGGCAGTTACTTGCAGGGTCGGGCTGCCAGCTCAATATCCGATTGCATCTGAGCACTTGGGGTGATGGATCTTGCTCAAGGATCCAACAGTGTCAGTCTTGTGGTGTCGGGGTACGAACCTCCTGGGTAGCATGCCAACACCAACCACTATAGTCATATACCTACCTACTGTATAATCTGCCTAAAGTAGACCTATTGAGTATGTACCTCAATTTTGAGTTACGGTAAGACAGCAAAACACTCCTTATCACTTTAAATTATTACACTGATGGTGATAAAGTAAAGAAAACCCAAAAGTTAGTTAGTAGTTGATGTCTTTAACCTGAAGAAGACTCTGTTTTGTTCCCTTCCACCTTAGATCAGGAGTAACTGTACCTTTGACTATCTTACACAAGCATTTCCAACACTTTATCTTCTATTACGGTACTTCTGCTCTTGATTCCATAATCCACATACTGTACAGTCCTTCCGAGGACCAACGGGCCTCATCTTGCAGTTCTGATTGCATCTCAGGAGACTCCATTGCTAGTGTTTTGTATGACTTTTTGGTAATTTAACAGAAAGAGAAAGACAGAGAGATCGCGCGTGCGAGAGAGAGAGAGAGACAAGAAAATGAGTGTTTGTAGCTGACATAACCTTATAGCTGTGATAACGGACACCAACTTGTTTTTCATAATTAGCTAATGGCTGTGATATCAGACAGAAATAAAAATATGTCAGGATACATTGTTATTAGAAAATAATCAGCTATGAGGTGGTTGAGCTGCTTCATCATGTTAGGCAACATTACACCAGCCTGTCATTGAGAATTCAAATATAAAATCATGTCCTGTAGTGTTTTATTTTTTAAGTGATGCATAGTTAAACCATACAGATACAGGTTGTCCCACATCACTTTTAGAATAATTTTTTTGCCAGAAAGAAGCAGATGATTTGACATTACATTAGCATTTATGGGATTTGGCAGACACCCTTATCCAGAGGGATTTACATTTCATCTCATCATACATCTGAGCAGTTGGGGGTTAAGGGCCTTGATCAAGGGCCCAACAGTGGCAATTTGGTGGTTGTTGGGTTTTAACGTGGGACCATCTGAGACCATAGTCCAATGCCTTAACCACTGAGCACATGGTATAAGATTATGTTTGGGTAGGAACAGGGTTAGCATTCATACATTCCTGCCAAAATTGAGCTTTGTTATTCTTGTCAGTTCAGATGTTATGTGTGATATAACAACAATAACAAATGGACTATACTGTATAAAACCACAGAAGTTATTCTGTTGTCCATTTAAAAATCAGTTGGTAAACCAATTCATATTGACCTACCCATCTCTCTCTCTCTCTCTCTCTCTCTCTCTCTCTCTCTCTCTCCCTCTCTCTCTCTCTCACACACACACACACACTCACACGCACACACACTCACACGCACACACACACACACACACGCACACGCACTCACACGCA
>JAQMYK010000037.1:27332047-27345679 GCA_030014345.1 Clarias buthupogon
ATATTTAATATTATTTATAACCGCATAACGAGATAAAAAAATATTTATAACCGCATAACAAGATCAAAAACACTTGCAAACACAAAATAAACCTAACAAGTTACTAGCTGTATGTTTGTAAAATTATATTTAACTACACAGGCATGTGTTTTGCGGCGCATAATTTAAACCCCATTCATGTTTTTCAAGGAAAGACAATTCACTGCTTCAGTTTAGCCAACATGGATTGATAAAAGTTAAAGATGCCTTACACATGTGTTTAGCATCTAAATACAAGATATTTAGTTGCTTTGCTCTGCTATGGGATAGGCGATATGATGCCAAACTTATACCTGGTTATTTTTAGTCTGAATATCAATACACAATATACACTGATCAGCCACAAACATTAAAAACATTAACAGTGAAACCACTTAGGTTTTGGATTCCTTTTGCGCTTTGGTCTTTCAAGCATGACTTCTCAGGGCCTCTGGGGGTGTGCTGTGCTACCAGGACATTGGCAGTAGATCTTTTGGATGCTGTGGTTTGTGCAGTGGGGGTTCTCTGTTGATTGGACTTGTTTGTCCAGTGCATCCCATCGATGCTTGATTGAAGGAGGAACAGAGAATTTGGTCATCAAAAGTATGCAATAATCTCCTTGGAACAGTTGATATTCAGATGTGTCTGCTACTTATGCTCTGTAAAGCCTTTATAACGGCTCTAATCTGTTAATTTGTGATTTTTGAGGCTGGTAACTCTAAATGAACTTCTCCTCTGCAGCAGAGGTAGGTTTTGGTCTTGCTTTCCTGGGAAGGTCTTCATGAGAGACAGTTTCATCATGATGCTTGATGGGTTTTGCAAATGCACATGACAAAATACTGTTCTTGCAAGAACTGTTCCAGAAAAGCTGACTTACAGTACAACTGACTGTTGTTGTTGTTGTTGTTGTTGTTGTTGTTGTTGTTGTTGTTGATGATGATGTTAATCAAGTACCTAATGCGATATGTGTTATTTCATAGTTTTGAAGTCTTGTATTGTTCCAGTATAAATCCAAACATATACCCACCTTTTTGCAGGTAGTGTATATACAATAATACAGGATTTTCTACAAAGTGGATTGTCTGCAAGTGTTCAGGTGTAAGTCAAAGTCACATGTGAGATATCATTCCATATTAAAAACATGCTGAAAATGGAAAAATGTGTCAAATAAACAGCCTACATTACATAAAAATAGGAATATCTCTGAGAATGTGCCTTCAGTTCTCAAAAACAATAACCGATTGATTGAAATCGAGTTGAATACCACAATAAAAAGGTAAACGAAACAAAATAATAAACCTGCTTGCTCTGACAAAGTAGTTGCATTTTCTACTCAAGACGGCTACAGACGTATTAAGGGCAAGTTGAACGCACTTTCTTTAGGTGCAGTAGGCATTTTGGACTGTGAAGGCTTTGCGGCACGAAAAATAATACGCACTTTGTATTGCAGTTTATGCCGTGCTAAAGAATGCGGCATTTTACACATCGCATTTCCATCATAACTTTTTGACTGCTAAATGCAATGCTTTTCGTTCGTGTTTCAAATTGTAAACAACAGGCTGTGTGGAGAGTGGTGTGCAAAACCGTGGCTGTCATGTGTGATCTAAATGCATTTAATGGATTTTCAGAGAATGTTGAAGCTAAGAAAAAACTAAGTGTTTAGACTCTGTTACTGCCATTGCTGTTACTCCAGCATTAGTGAACTACATGTATAGGTTGTTTAAAGCCCTGCCACACTGAGCCATGTTCCCACTACATCCTCAAAACAATAGGAGAATGCATTATGAACTTGTATAACTTAATAGGAACAAAGAAGAGACCAGTAAAAGATGTAATACTGTCTATCTTCATGTATAGCTGCTTTTTTTTTTTAATGCATGGTGAAGACCTGGTTGAAGACAAATGCAGGAAGAACTTAATAAGGACATCATAATGGTGGTATTGACCAGCTAACGATGTAACTAACATCTCTTAGGAACTTAATTGATATACTACAAGCATGGAGCAGTGTACTACATTATATATAAGTCGACATACAGTACATACTGTATACGACATACTGTATAGAACTTGAGTTCTTACAATGACACCATCAGGCTTGTGCTACACTATGATCATGGTACTGTAGGTCTACTGTATATTATGTTGTAAATGGCATTACGTTCATTTTACATTTCTCTAATGATTACCACATTTATGGCAGACATGCAGCAGATTATCTACGTCACATTCTGACAATTTAGTATGAATACTGGATCCAATTTGTCACATTTGGAATCAGTTTGCGCTCATTTCATGGTATATACTGTATATCAACCTGCCCAATGCAATGACACCATAGTGCTGTTAGTGCGTGATAAGCACCTGATAAGAGTGTGGTGCAATCTGATTGGACATAGTATTAAATCGGACCTGGAGAGCGTATGATTATTTGCGTGATAGGAAATTAATGACAACATGATAAACGCTTTGACAGTGACGCGGCTAGGAAGAAGAATGGACTAATGTAGATACTGTAAACAGACATTTTCCATTTTCTCCCTTTTTCGTCCTTATTTTTAGGACAAAGTAGAAACCTTATGGCCCTTGTCAGAGTGTGAGGGGACATGAATGTCCACAATGTTTTCTGTGAAATAGAGCCATAATGCAGCACTTATGGTAATATTGTTGAAAGAAAATTAAGCAGAGATATGGTATAATGTTACACCATTTTTAAGATGCGTTAACTTTGTGTATAAAGGACATAAGACTTTAGGTCGGGTTTATTTTATAACTATGATATAGCTTTTTGAGCCCACAGGCATGTCTGCCATCGGACAATGCACAGACAGATGCATACGGTACCTGTACTATGATAAAGTGCTACTGTACATCCTATTAGACGATGAGGCTGGTGATGCTGTAAACTGACATTTGTGTATTGTTTATAATGTTTTTATGATCTTTAATAGTCTTTATAATTATTGTCTTTGTGTTTGTGGATATGGAGGGGAAGGGGGCAACAAACCTCAACTCTTACCAGTGACTACCTAGAAAAAAATACTATCCCAGCAGAGGTTTCCTGCATTTTGTATTTGGTTTAAACTCAACCAATAAACGGTATAATGTACTGTAAATGTCACACTTAAATAACTGAAGGCTGATTTATTCAGTGTGATTAGTGGAGTTATATGTAGAATTCTGAAAAAAAAAAAAAAAACTCTGTGTAACCCAGACAATATTGACATAATGTTTTAGTATGTGTGAAAACATTCAAATCTGGACCATCTGGAACTAAAATATTAGTTAAAATAGTCACGACCAGTGCCATGAAATGCAAGGATAAAGTGTATTCATTCAACCATTGAAATGATAAAAAAGTTAGCTTATTCTGATAATTTGCATGATAAATTAAACATGTAGACAAGTACACTGTACTGTGGAACAAAGTCTTTTCAGGAAAAATAAAATAATTTTATCAGAATGTTTTTTTTTCCCCTTAGATTTTTGCATGTAAAGCTTCAGTAATGCAGAAAGTAGGCCTTTTATTTCTCACTCCTCCTGAACCCATGACTCAGAGTTCAGGACTCTCCTCCCACACAGACACACACACACACACACACACACAAAACACAACACAGTGTTCGTATAGTTCGTAGGAGAGAAACTAACAGTGACTGAATCACTTACATGGTGTTGGTGTGAATTCGGTGTAAACCAGTATAGATGTGGATGGAAACAAAAATGAAAAATTAATTCAGTGTTTTGAATCCAATTTTAAAATATCTTTGTTGCAATTTGTGTCTGAAAGTAACAGTTGTTTTTTTGAGGCACTCGCTTGGTGTGCGTGTGTGTGGAGTTTGCAGTTTGCCCAGTGTCCAATGACGCGCGCGCAGACAGACACAAAGAGCAGGCTGATACAGAGAGAGAAAATGGATCTTTAACCTCTCTAATGAGACTTTCTTTCGCTTTACACGCGCGCTGTACACACACGCATACAGACACAAAATAAAATGTGTCTTATGCGCACACACGTGGTCACAGTGTTATAGTAAACAGTACACGCCTGCGCGAATGTTGGTAAGAGACGAGCACTAAGACCCAGCAGGGGAGACGATTACTCACAATTCCGCAGCACAAGAGAGAGAAAAACCGTTAGTTCAGTTGTGATAACGTGACGCTCAGCGTGAAAACAAGAAGCGCATGCGTGATATATGATACTCGGTACTCGTAAACCAAGACTTGTTCGGTTTCCAAGTCAAAATTTATTAAAAATCTTTTGCTCGTCTTTACTCACAATCCGAGGTTCACTATATTATTATTATTATTATTAGTAGTAGTAGTAGTAGTAGTAGTAGTAATAAGCATTATTATTATTATTATTATTATTATTATTATTAGCGGTTGTGATGGTATTGTCGCCACTTAATAATTAATAAAACTTGTATTACTAAACGATGATGATAACAATAATAATAATAATACAAATAATAATAATAATAATAATAATAATAATAATAATAATAATAAAAAAGTATGTATTTAATTTTGTTGTTTAAAAAATCACCTCCATATAAAATGGAAATATGCAAATACATCTTATTCTGAAATTTCCTTATTTAAGCGTTGTTTCTTCACTATGTATAAACTCCTAGCACAACTCTAAAACATTGAGTTCATTATTTATTAATTTATTTAATAACTGATAGCCATTATTCAGTGTTAAATTAAACATTTTACAAAATATGTCTATGTACAGTAGAATATAATGCCTAGTCTTAATAACTAACACCTGATATAAACACATTTGAACGTCCCTTATGTGATACACGTTCATGTAATAGAGGTGGTATGTTAGTTGAATGGTGTTAGATTTTCATAATTGTGAATTATGGAGAAGGTGCAAATAAATCGATTTTACAGTGACCTTTATATTCTTTCAGCACTGACTTTACATGTAGCCTACTTTAAGCCTCGGAGTTATGTAAAAGGATTTCGACTCTCAATACCATCTGCATACGCCATTAATAACCAGCAAACCCACATCCTGAAATAGCCAAACCTATATCCAAAGATAGCCTTACCCATATCTTTAGCAGTGGCCCACATACAATAACTGTGAACGAGCTGTACTGTGCAAGTTCTCAAACGGTAGCAGCGTCCAGAGAAACAGAGGGGAAAATAATGGCCTGTTTTGACAAGCAATTAGGACTATACAGCGGATCAGACACTCTGTGGCAAATCCACGCTGCCCAAACCGGCTGATGCCCGATGCCCATTACCCACTAACGTACTGATGCTGCCTTTGATTAGCCGGCTGTCGAGAGGCCTGTTAACGCACTTGTCACAATGGTTTTTTATGGGGGGTTTTTTTGTTGTCGTTTTTTTTTTTTTTTTTTTTTTTAAGAATCCTCACACCCACGCTAAGGTCTTGGCTGAAGTGCAATTTTGAAGGTGAGATAAAAAAGAAGGAGTTGCGTTCTTAATGAATGTGCTGGCTGGTACTCCCATGTATGACATGATAATTAGCTGCTAACGGTCAGAAGAACCACTTCAAAGACCCAATTTATTTATACCAAAGCCAAGTGCGAGTGACGTGTCTCACCAGGACTGGATCAGACTCCTATACATGCTTTAAGGGCAGCATCTGTTTTTCTCTCTCTCTCTCTCTCTCACACACACACACACACACACATATTCTCACTTACACACTTATAGAGAGTACCCCCTCTAAAACTCATCAGAAAATGATTGAAAAACACACAGAAGTACGCACTTTCTACAAGAAGCATCCATAATCAACTAAAGACCTAATCCTCATTTTGCACCAGCAGTAATGGAGTATCCCTGCAGCTCGGAAAGATATGGACGATGATGAATTCCCCTCAGCGGGATATAATAAACAGTACAGAGGAAGAGTCAACAGAGTCCGCTCTGCTTGGGCACGGAGGGAAATAAAAGCGAAATCGAGCAGAGAATGCCACAGAAACCTTTAAGAAGACAACAGGGATACAGTATGAGTGAAAGGCGCTCAACTGCTCTTCACTGGGATGTTATTTTGGAGTCAACATATCCATACTCATGTGCATTATCTAATTGTCATGGACGGGATGTTGAGTTTTCAGTCAGGTTCGGAGAAAAAAAGTCACAGCAAATGATGGGTATTATATAAACTCTACCGGAAAAAACTTCGCTTGACAAACTTTCCTTTAATGTCTACTGGGACAGGACGTGTTGTTGAAGATGTCTCTCTGTGAAATGCATGCCAATTTAAAAGAAAAAAAAAATCATCCTTCAGTTCAAGAAGAAATGTGACTTAAAATGAGACAAAAGACTTTCAAATCTTGACATTAGCCTGGGAAATAAACAGCGGCGAAGAGCCGATGCACAAAATAATATGAATCTGTTTTTTATTCCATATTAATGTAAAGTCAGCATGATGAAAAACTGTCCTATCTTCCCAAAGCATGTTTAAATAATTGCAGTCTGCCTGATCAGGATAATCTTTAATATTTTAATAATATCTGGGTCTTGATCGGTTTGTCACATATACATTAGTACCTTGCACATTTTCTCACATTTCTGGTTTTGAATTAGATGAGTCCCCATATGGGACAGCATCCTGTAGGTCCCACAGACCTTAGGTCATAAAATCAGGCAAGAGATCGACTTCAGGCCGAGCATGCCAAATAAATACTTTCTTTATCTTGCTCTCTCTTTCATACACAGTGGCGGGGTGAAAGAATAGATGATCGACCCTTAATGCATTTACAATAGCAGACAAATCTTTTTAAAATTCTACTGAGGAACCAAATGTCTGACTATATAGGTGTTTTACTTTCTTTTTATTTCAGACCCAAGGTAGCTTTGGAAAGTGACAATAGAATACCAAATAAGTCCAGACATAACATTCAACTTTTTCTCTTTGAGGGTCATATGAAGTCAGTAGTCTACTGGAATCAGTCCAGAGCAAGCACTGCACTAAATAAGGCAATAGATACTGCATGTAAGAACATTGGTTCTAATACTTTAGGAGATGTTTAATGGTTTTAGATTAAGAGTACTGTATATACTGTACAGACAAAGTGCAGAAAAGTCAGAGAATTTTAATCCTTTGTTACCAAGATGGGGGTACAGTGGTTAGCACTGTGGCCTCTCATCCTCCAGGGTTGAGGGTTCGATTTCCACCTCAGGTCTGTGTGCATGTTCTCTCTTTTCTTAGTGGGTTACCTGTGGGTACTCTGATTTCATCCCACAGTCCAAAGACATGCATATTAAGTTAATAGGTGTTTCTAAATTGCCTGTGGTTGTACCCAGTCTCATGTCCTACTGTAAGTCTCCTGAATAAGCGGTATAGAAGATGAATGAATAAAAGATGAATGTTCTAAAGATATATACTATATCATAGTTCATACAGTATTAAGGGGAAAAAATCATGCCTTGAAGGGTTAAGTTAAGCATTTTCTGTAATTTATTATTTTTAATATATTTCTACTTATGGATCCAGACTTGTGGGCCACCCTGTATATTAAAGCATAAATTAAAGGACCTATATTTTAGTATTTCTTTAACACAGAACACTTTAAGGTTTCAGATCTCCCCTAAAGTCTATTTCCTTGTTGCTCGACCATCTAATTCACAACCCAATAAGAGTTAGATTTTGATTTATTCTAGAGGCACTTAACTGGAAAGTAGTTCATTCATTCCAGGCAAACAGGCAAATAAGGATGAGAACACAATATACACAAATATACCCTTGATAGGTATGCATAGTGCTTTTTACCACTATAGAACTAAAAATAAGGAAATAAATCAATGACCAACCCTGCCATGCTTCACAGACTCCTAGGGATCCCATAATGTATAAGGAGTGTGTGAGCATGATGTATATAGTGTAACGGCTCTTGTTTCATGGGCACCGGTGGTTTACGTTCATGGATCACTGCTGCCAATGCCATTTTGCAGCCGTCTTAGTCAGAGTGTCAACTGTCACTCTCAGTTACAGCAGCCTGCACTCGCCCCAAATGGTGGAAAAAAGGCCGCCTCCGCTCTGACCCGCAATTATCCAACCCAATCTTTGCAGATGGAGCTCAGCTGGAGTCACACTTAGACCACTACACACATATACACAAAAGTACAGACATGAAGCTGCACATTTTATTGCACGGTTAAAAAAAAAAATGTTGTGTTAAATTTTGCTAAATATGTTTGTCTACAACATTCTGCTATAATTTGATTCTTTTAGTTAACTTAAACATTGTTATTCACCGACTTGTTCTTTTTATATCTCTTTCCAAGCTTCCCATGGGGCCTGAAAGGTCTTTTCATTCAGCTGGGTGCTGTATAATTTAGCTCACACTGTATCTACGTATATATCTGAAAGCCAGAGGATGAGGAGGATGAGGGAGGTTTTTTTTTTTTTTTTTTTTCCCCCACCTTGAATAATCCAGCTGCAATCTCCATCATTTTGGGGGATGGGGCCAACAAAAGGATGTGATTTTTGGTCTATAGACTGCAATTACGGCTGCAGGTCCTCATTGTGTTCCTCCCATTTGAAACACACTATGTCCCTGTGCTAATGACTTGTTCGTGATGTGTTCATTCATCCTTTTTGCACTTAGGCAATCTGTTTACCCAATAATTTACTCCATAGCCTACCCGTTCAGTGCGCCTCTTGAAGGAAGGGGGGGGAAAAAAGCTCAGGAATTTCTTCTCATTGTGGTTCTGTTAAGCCCATCTGTGACCCAGAAAGCTTTAGCATCCCCTGTAAGCTTTTGGCACTGTTATTTAGCTGAATTGCTGGTGGAGCTGCAGGCTATGTTATAGCACGGGTGCAAGGGCAAAGCTGAATGCATGCTCATTTGTGTGATTTGGTTTTATCCTGAGAAAACACTGTACCATCATTTCTGTGAGTTGTGTTTTGGGGGAAGGAATAAATTTAGTCGCATAGATGGACGTAGTTTGCAATTTGGTGCATTCGACTTTCGAAAAAAACGTGATGCTGGTGGTGTCTGTTTTCGTGCTGTTCGAATAGATTAATGTTATTAAATGAAGCTTTATCTTGACTGACAGTTCCCTTATTCCAGACAAAATGTTTTATTGTGTTATGGTGGTAATTAATGTTAAAAAAAAATTGGGTGAGTCATTACAGACCAGATTAGACAGACCGAAATAGGTCAGTGTTTTGACTGACGGAGGATTGTGAAATAATTTTGAGAATGCAAGCTTTTGGACCTTGTGAAAATTCACTGATTAAATTAAATCCTTTTGGTGGGATTAGTATTTTGTTAGCAAACCTGCCATACACTGTATCATCAATTCATAAAACAATAACTTGTCTGAAATGGAAGGGAATTATGGTCCATCCTCTAGGCCAGGGATTATCAACTGGCAGACTATATGTTGGATGTGGACCCAGAAAACTATTTCAGTGGAACAACCTGAGCAAAAAAAAAAAAATTGTATTGCAAAGTATTAATAAAGTGTGCACACATCAGTGGCTTTAGTTTTCAACCAGTTCGACTAATGAAAAAGATCATCTTTAGTGATGTGTAAAGTTCGCAGGTCATTGTTTATGTCAAGGCTCACGTTTTCTGGTTCAGAAAAATTAGGCCAATATACAGTAGAATGTGCCAAAATGTGCAGTTCACAAATGACCACTAGGGGTTTCAAAACTTAATGAGTACCTGTAGAGCCACATGTAAAACTTTAGAAACATAATTAACATGTTTGCAGCCTGGTGCAGAAAGCAGTTTTGGTCTCCAAAGCTTGATTTCCCTTTCTGTACGAGGGTGAATTTTTATGTAAAATTACAATTAAAATTACATTAGGCTGTCTAATTTTGCTTGATTATGGCTATGGCAAATTTGAGTGACTGCGGTGTCGCACGTGTAAAACCACTAGCTGCCTGATACTGTATGCATCACTCCAGCTAACCAGCTAACTGGAATAATTGTAGTTTATGTACAGTAGGAGTTGACATGGGACGATGTGTAAGGTATGAATGACAAAGTCGATCTAATGTATCAACTAATGTAGGCATCTTAAATTGATGTTGAGTAGCATTTTAGCTAAGTTAAAGCTAAGCCAGTTGGCTGGGAGAAACTGACCTAAATACTGTAGGTGTGTTCCAACCATTAGCCAGGGTCCAGTTGTTCCAACCATTTGCCCATTTATGGATTAATCTGAGTTTAGGCAGTGTCAGCTTCTCAAACAACCGGAGGGTTTGTACAGTTCTTTTTATACTATCTATGATTTCCTCCCAGTTCTTCTGTTTCCTCACTGTATAAATTACCCATAGGTTTGAACGTGTGTCCATATCGTCCTACAATTTCTACCTCCTAGCCATGATGAAGTGCTTTCTGAATATGAATGTATAATCAAATGTGCACGTCATACTTGAGACTAGCTACAAGGTTAGGGACATTAGGAAAGTAAAAGGATAGTTTTCACAGACTTTCAAAGATGTTTATTATTTCTACCCCTGTCTGGTCTCAGCTGACATGGCTTGTTTATAGAAAAGAAAAAAGATTATGTATTACATCAAAAAAGATCTTGGCTGGCTTTATGTCTCTGGAACATAATACACAATATACAGTATACAGTATATATGCAGATTTTTACATTTTTTTCATGTTTAAATAAGGGATCACTTTACTAGCCCCATCTTCTACTTGACTCACATTTAAAAGCGGTCAGACCTTCATTGTATTCACTGTCAAGAAAAAATAATAAAAGAACAATAAAAAAAAAATCAAACCTCACAAAGGAGAAATTATCTCTGGCAGCCCGATGATGAACAAGCAATTCCCTGTTGATGCTCTTTGTTTGTCTTTTAACAGTTATGTAGTGTATGTGCATAAACTGTATTAAAAGCACATTGAGTGATTATAGACTCAGAGGAGACGAACGCACAGCGGCTATTCATCTGTTAAATTAGTCAGAAAATAACTGATTTAACACATCACTGAAAAGTCACTGATGGGTGATATATTGTGTCTTTTCTAATCTTTAATGTGGCATAGGCAGGACTTCAGAGATTGTAATTGCTCCTTTAAAGGCACTGCTCATGGCGAACAAAATTGGGACTTTCTTCCCAAGAACCAGCTCATCATACTGTCATTAGTAGGCGAAATCCTTCCATATAAAACAGGAATTTTATCCTGAAACTATAACAAACAAATCACATACTTACATATATAAAATGTGTCCTGCATAATATCTAGAGGGAATTTAATGTATGCCCATGTACCATACGTTAATCAAGTGTTTGAAACAAAATAACCAGTAACCAGATCATCAGACATTAAAAACACGTCCTGTTTCAGTGGCTCCTGCTTTTACGTTCCACATTAGAATACTGGGTCTGCATCATTGATGTAGTGTGATTTATACTGCATGACCCTATTGGCACAAACCCTCTCAGTTCTGGGCCTGGGCCTAGCACTAAGGGTGCGATGACTTGTGCAACCTCTAGTGGCTAGGTTTAAGTAAAAAAAAAAGAAAGAAAAGGAAATCAATAAAGAATAAAAATAGTCCCAAACATATATAATAATAATATTTGGTATTATTGGGAAGCATGGAGACTTTGGAAAAAGAATTTAAAAAAGTGGATAGGCTCCAGGCCCCCCGCGACCCTGATCACAGGATAAAACGGTATAGAAGATGAATGAATGAATGAATAAATAAAAAAAAGTATCCATTAATTCATAAAATAAAATTAAATAAAAACCCTACAAGAGTTTTTCTATAAACATAATTTAAGTCAGTAAATAGCTACATATCAAACTGACCATAAGTAGCTGCAGTCTATAGTCTACAATTATGGAGGCAACTCTTCATTGTCTTCCTTACAATTGAAACACATTGATTTGTAATTGTTCATCAAAGTGGATGTAAACAGACTATAGGTACAGGCCCAGATTTTAAATTCTTTCTTTCATCCTTCATTCTATCTTCTATACAGACCTGTACCCTCAGGGTCCAGGAGGCTATCCCAGGAGACTTGGTGCATGAGTCAGGGGACACCATGGACATAATGCTAATCTACCGCATTGCACAAACACACACACACACACACACACACACAGACTAAGGGCAATTTGGGAACATCAAATAGCCTAATTTCCATGAAGGCTGAAACCAGAGTACCCAGAGGAAACCCACCAAGAATGGGGAGAACATGCAAACTCCATGCACGCATGCCTGAGGCCAGAATCAAACCCTGACCGTGAAGGTGCAAGGTGACAATGCTAACCACTAAGCAACCATTCCGGCATTAATTAATTTCTTCCTATTTAAAATTAGCAATGTCCTTTTAATGAAGACTGGTTTGTGATGTTTTCTGTTCACCCTTTTTGCCCTTAAGCTCTACACTGTATTAGTAATGCCAAAAAAACAAATGAATAGAACATGAAAATAGGACAAGAAAAAGAGTTGAAACTAGAACAAAATGTAAATTTGTGCTGGACTGGACACTGGGGAAAATGCACAGTTAATGGCTATTAAACCAACATTCAAAGTAAACCAAATTAGATGCATGTTATCAAGACATTATTCTACTGACAATAAACTAAATAAATAGTGATTGCCTAATGTATACAGACCAACTCTGGTTATTGATCTCTGTCTTTTTTCTGTACCAGGTGGTGGGTCAGATTGACAAGCTCACAGCGGACTTTGACTTTGACCCAGAGCCAGATGAATGGACAGTGGCGACGGCGAGCAGTACGTCGAGTAGTGAACGTGGCCTCACTGAGGCTTTCAGACTCGACTTCCTTGGCCACGATGTGCTTTCTGACGCCTGGGATTTCTGCGGCTACCGCAAAACAGCTCGAGAAGAAGATGAGTTGCTGGAGGAGGAAGAGCCAGGGAGCTCCGCCTCGGTCACACCCACACCCACGGTCAATACGTATTCGCAGATGAACGGTGGCCTCCCGATCCCTAATGGACCTCTGATGGTCACTCCAGACTCTTCCAGCGAGGAGGCATCGAGTTCCACGCACAGTCAGAAAACATCACGTACATCCGGGACAAGAGAACGAGTCCGGTTCAGCGACAAGGTCCTCTACCATGCACTTTGCTGTGATGATGATGATGAAGACGAACCAGAGGAGGAGGATGGAGGGGAGGATGATGATAAAGTGGACTGCGGCATGCCAGACACAGACAGCGAGCCAAGCCCTTTGGCTTCTTCGCCTGTCCCTCCTCTCTCCTCCTCCAAATGCTCAACCACTCTTCACAAATGGCGGGAGACCTCTTCGGCAGGACCATCACCCGTTAAGATGGCCGTGCACGGGCCACACACGCTGCCTAGGAAGGGCCCATTAAAAGCAGGCAGCAGGAAAAAACTGCTGCGCAACAGCAGCACTCAGACAGTATCGGACAAAAGCACGCAAACAGTATTGCCATACATCCCAGTGAAACAGAAAAGCAAGGAGCCCTAAAAAGACCTTCAACAGAAAAAGCAAAGAATATCTGAAAGAATATTAGAGTGACTGTATACTATTTAATATCGAATACATAGATATTAGATTAAGCCACAAATTAATAAATGAATTACTAAATAAATAAATAATATATGGGGAAAACTGTCTGACTTTGAAGTCATTCTACAGCTCAGGAAGGTTGCAGTGG
>JAQMYK010000037.1:27355483-27367862 GCA_030014345.1 Clarias buthupogon
AGTGTTCATACAAATATTTACACATTAAGTTTACTGAAAGTAAAAACAGTTGAAAGTCAAAGGACGTTTCTTTTTTTGCTGAGTGTATAATAGCCAATATATATATACATATATATATACATATATATGTGTGTGTGTGTGTGTGTGTGTGTGTGTGTGTGTGTGTGTGTGTGAAAACCTTGGATTGTGAGTAACGTAATTTGCAAGTGTTAAAAGTTTTATAAATTTTGACTTAATAAACGAGCGAGGTCTTGACATATGAGTAGTACGCACAACTGAGCCAATTGTTTTTCTCTTTCTCACACTGTGGGATTGTGGGTAATCGTCTCCCATGCTCAGTCTCAGTGCACGTGCTTCACTCGTATAGTCAACATCCATGCAAACGTATACTACTGTATTTACTATAGTGACGACATGTGTGAGCGCACGTAAAACATTTTTTTATTTTGTGTCCAAGTGTAGTGACTGTTCTTTAGTAACTGTACAACGGCCTCCATAAAGAAAAGGCTGTAGCAGTGTGGGAGAACCTGTTTAACAACAATGCAACGTCTCATTTCTGCAAAATCCTCAAAAGTAGTCAAAAGCAAGTGTCATAAGAGAGGTTCCTTGTTAAAGATGTTTTGCGACAGAGCAGCAATTTTGTTCGTGTGTGTGTGTGTGTGTTCGTGCGAGTGCATATGTGTGTGTGTGTGTGTGTGTGTGTGTTTTAGTGCGCGCTTCTATGTGAAAGTCGTCCTACACAGTAGCCCCCTCCCTCCTCCTCTCTTGTCTTACTTCAGCCAGGATTCTTATCAAAGGTAAAGTGCAGGTTAATTTGCTCAATTTTCCTGTATATTCTGTATTAATTCTTTTAATATTCTCAATCCTCCAATCCTGGAGTTGCAAAGCAATAATGCCACCAGTCCTCTGATTGCATCTCGTTCCAGATTTTTATAATACCTAATATCTATTTATCTACTTGTATCAGCAATAACATTAACACCGTATAACAATTAACACTGATTATCAATTATGTACCAGTTAACTGGTGACAAGATCATGGTAACCCAAGGCTCGTTTATGCCCTCATAGACCTATGGATAGCCTGTCTGGTCCGAGTCCACAGAAAAGTCAATGCAGCACAAATTACCAAAAAGTCAATGCTGGCCACGATAGGCAACAAGCATGAGGTCAGCAGACAACAAGCAGAAGGCCATCGACCTGGCCTCTAAACCATAAATGTAGAGCTCAGTAAATTTTATTTCATTTAATGATTATGTACAAACAAACGTCTTGTTTGGTCAGTTCTTTTAGACTTTTAATTATATTGTGTTGCAACTATCTAGGCAATAGTTATTTTATAGATGATGATGATTTTATGTAAAAGTTTAAATATTGTATATTTAACACATTATTTTTTTTAAATATATAATATAGGTTTAAAATGAATGCCGAATAGCAAATGTGTTTGCAATTGCAATTAATAGCTTGGAATTTGTTTCCTTGTAAACCTTGCTTGGAAATTTTGCTTGGAAATCTTCTACAACATTTTAAAGGTTTAATATTATTCATAGACTTAAAAAGACTAACAGGTCTTCTGAGGGGTTCTTGAAAGCAGCTAAATCACTGGAGGGTGATTGAAAGTCCTAGCAAATTTGGTTAGACACAGGTCAGTGCAATGACAAGTATGAATCAGTGATGGCCTTTAATCATATTTTGTTTCAGGAAATTCCCTGTGTGAGGTTCAGCCTTTAATCATTCATGAATACTTTTTTTGTACACGGCGTTTGCTGTTTAAACCTGTTATTAAGTAATTCTTTGGGTAATCATGCGATTGTTTGTTTGTTTGTTTGTTTGTTTTTTCAGCATGGGTGTTATAAATGTGCAATATTTGGATGTACAACAAACTTTAAGTTCATTAATCAATTGTTGCTATAGAACGGGTCATTAATAGACGTGGATTCATTTAAAACATACTGTATTATCCGCCTTGCAGCAGGAACTAAAATCCACCTCTTGACCAATCACATTCGAGAAATCAACCCAAAACAAGAAGTTCCAGCACTATCTGGCCAATAAGAATCGGGAACTCCACAGTGTTGTAGTATAAATTACAGTAAATGTGTACAACTGAACCACAGGTAAGCATGAAAGGAAAGGAAGTGCTATGTTGTTATTCATAGAGGGAGTTCTACACAAGGCTATATTCAACATCACTCACATTTACAATAGTCTTTGTGAGTGATTCATGAACAGCGGCTGTCCAGTTACTGATAAGACCTTCAGAGGAATGAAGAGAAGACAAGGCAGAAGCTTAGTTGCATCACTAATGCTGGACTGAAGACTCTTTTCAAGGTTTGTATTGTAGGCTCTGTATTAACAAAAATACTTAACCCACACTTTTTTAAAATATATATTGTTTTATGTTACAAATGAAGCGACAAGCAAAAGGCGACAAGGGGTTGTACTGCAGGGCATTGCATGCTGTACACTGTATAGACATGCAGAAAGTAAAAAAATATATATTAGACACCCATAGTTTTATTATATAATATATGCACTAACATTCACTGTTCACTGTGGGGTCACCTACAGTAGGTATAGGATGAGAGAATTGCTTTGAATATACAGTATTTTCAAATAGAACATCTTAAATGAAATAAAGAAGTCTGTTAATGGTGGTACTGTAAAACATATCTCAAGATACCTAACTATTTTTCAACAATTGGTCAACAAACTAGGCTCTTTGATAATGAGAAATTTCTTTTTTTTACATCTAGGCATGCTTAAACATGGTTCTTCACCTGTACCTATTCAAAAAGGACAGTGATGATTGGGAATACAATGAGTGAGTCTGGCACTAGCTTATGAGGTGAGGTACAATGGCACTCCAGCCATTGATTGGCTGGATTTTCAGATTTTTTTTTTTTTTTACTTTGGTGTCCATATCAGGCTGGTGGAAGTGATCACTGGTTATCTTGATAGTTCCCATGGACCAAGATGGCCCACTAATGCTGTGAGTAGGGAAGTCACACTCTTAACCACTGTATTGTGTCCGGTTTTAAAGGGGGCAATTTAGAGTGATCCTCACTGGGGCCTGATCCTCACACTTTACAAGGCAGATTTTACCCTTGCAATGTTTAAGTTGGTCATCCTCTTTCTGTTTATGGCTCAAATCACATTCTGGAGAAAGTCAGTTTGAGGTGGTTACTCAATAGTAGGGTTGTAAGGGTTCTGGGATTCCTAGGGTTGGTTCTTCCTCAACACCATTTCGACTTCTTTACAGGCAGTATCTTGGGACACCTAGGCCAACCTCTGCCTAGGCAGACAGACACAGGTCAGTTATCGAACCTACATATACTGTACAATACAGTATGGGCCAGTCACAGTATTGGCTCCCAATCTGGACGTTATCGAGATTTTGCATACTGTTTATCTCCAAGCAACCAAGAGGCTCCCTCGTGACCACATGAGACAATACTTTCTGTGTCCAGTAGAGGGGGCAAAGCTCCATTAAATATGACTTTGGCAGGTGCCCATAACACTTGTGAGGTTGGCATTGTGGTGTGAGCTAAGGAGGGGAGAAAGGACAGTAGCCAGTAAGCTGGGGTTTTCCTGTCATGGAAGGAAAAAATTGGTGGGCATAAAAAAAGCTCTCTTACCCATTTCCTGTAGAAGTTTCCTTCAGCTGGATGAATGTTTGGAGGAAGCCCACAGACAGAAAAGAACCCACTGTGAAGATCTATCCAATGATGGAAACTTCAAAGTAAGTCACTCTGGATAAAAGCGCCCGACAAATGCCTAAATGTAAATGTAGTCTGGCTGGCTGCACCTCCCACTCACAGCTGTTAAGGGTGTTGAGTGCACAATAGAGAGCCTCCATCTTGTTCTTCATCTATTTTGTGAAAATCTGAGCTTGCATTTATATTGCCTTCCTCTCCTCAGCCAACGGGATACTTGGTGAAAGTGGTGATTTCATTTTTTTGAGAAGTTGAATTCATGGTATGACTGGCCCCCATTCCACTTCTGAAAAGTCATCCTGCCTTGATGTAGATTTCTTGAAACCATTATCTGCTAAAAGTTTGGTCAGGAGGTGTTGACTGGGGTGACAAGTAATAGGGAGCATATTCAGCACATGCTGGTGATGGGAAAGCAGCTCGTGGGTCAATGATTGAGGACACCAAGTGATCTCTTGCATGACCATCTGCTGTTAGAGAAACTGTTGGAGCAGCTGATTCAGGTTTCGTAGGACGTGTCTTATGCCCACGTTTTCCACCGGTCTTACCATATAACTTAGGCAAGCAGAACACAAGCAGTGAATGAATCATCTGGAAAAAATGCTCTTTTTATTTTAACAGTGTGGGTAAAGGAAGTTTGGATATAATTGCTGAACTGGCTGGTACATATCTGTGAAGGTTGTTCACCCTGTCTGGGAGCAGTGACGTCAGTATGGAAGGATGCATCCTCCAGTGAATTTTTCAGGAACAAACAGATGGTCAGACTACATGTACATAGCAGACAGGTTGTTACTCACACTAACGTTGCCATTTCCCCCTTCATCCTGTAATCTCATAAAAGGGTGATGATGGGGAAAGGGGCTGATGTCATGCCAGCCAAGCAGAATTGGGAGATCACCACCCTGTATCTATGGTACTCTTGTTCCACAATAGTGCAATTGCCAAAGTAGGACTGACCCTTCAACACCTGACTGGTAAATCATGGAGAAGCTACCAATCCTTAATTTATACCATTTTAGCAAAATCTAAATGTATTCATTTGTGTTCTTCTCATCTTCTCAAGTGTTCTCATTTCTCACCTTGTTTACTGTTTATGTATTTCTCTTGAAGTCCCTTTAGCTATAACATTCTATGAAAAGCTGGGGTTGTTAAGTGAGGAATGAGTCTTTATTCACGTCTATATTTAAACCATCATCTTGTTAATCAATAATAATAATGAATAATGGTTAAAACATTCCTAATTTGAATAGATGAGAACTCTGTAAAAACAGTCCTGATTTTCCTGGAATTTTGCTCAGCCTTGATTAAAATAAAACATGTGCAGATACACAGTTCTGTATGGAGGTAAAAACAAACATCCATAATGGCATGACTAATGTAGTGGTCATTTTAGAGTAGAAAATGTTTATGAGGCTTGTTATGATTTATGGTACTGAATGGCAATTATTTTGTGGTGTTTTTAGGTTTTACGCACGAGAAAATACTAGCCATTCATTTTATTACCTTCATTATTATTATCTTTTATTATGATGATGAACATGGTATTTCAAACATAATTGGAATTGTATAGAATGTTTTGTTTGCATAGCATTAAGATTTCCCTTCAATGGAACTAAATATGGGTGTTCAAGTCAAAAAACGAAATTAAGTCATAAAACTGATTGACATTTTCAGAAGACTTGCATGGTAAGGTGGTATGGTGATAATGCAAATGTTTTAAAGAAAGCCATGAATGACGATCACAGCTGGTTAGATTTGAGGGCGGTCTATTTGTTCAAGACAATGTACAAAGTATAGTCCTATCCTTGCTCCAAGCTATTTCCATGTGTTTGGGTTGTTGAAGGAGTTCCTGGAAGGCCAGCATTCATAATCATGGCCGCAGCGTACTGAGAAAACTTTCTACCTAGATGGTATCCAAACACTAGTGAAATGCTGGGATAAATGCATTAGCATAGCAGGGGATTCTATAACCATATTCTGTTTTTCTGGACAATCAAATGCAGTTTGACTTGAACACCCCTTGTATATTCCAGCATGGTAATATCCCAGTTCACAAAATGAGCACATTAAGGACATGAATTACCAGGGTTGTAACAGGAGAACTCGAGTGGCCCACATCATGGCCTGGAGCTCAAACCAACTGAGCTCTTTTGGGATAAACTGGAACTCAGACTGTGCTCCAGACCTCCACTCCCAACATCAGCGCTTGACCTCTTGAATGCTCCTGTTGCTGAATAATCACAAATCCCACAGCCATGCAACCCTGGTGGCCACACCTTATTAAAAATTCTCATCCCAGCAGTTTCATACAAATCGTAACCCTTTATTAAAGTCATTGTCCTCGATTTTTGTTATTGTATGTAAAAATGTCATCGTTAATTAAATAATTAAATGTTCTTTTTGTAACTGCATTAAAAGACAATGCAAGAAAAAGGAAATATGGTTTTATAAATTAGAAACTGACCATCTCCTTCATGCACCATCCTTTTAAAACAACCATTTCTCTAAATAAGCCGTTTACTTTAACAACGTGTTGAAGCCAATGTACACAAATGCACCAAGACTATTTATTTTCAATGGCATGTATAGACAGCGCACTCCAGAAGGATGTCGGCGGAAGCAAGGCGATGCCTTTTGACAGATTAATATGTAGCTGTCTTCAAAACATATAAATTAATTTCTGTCTTTGGTAGCTGTGTTCACCCTATACATTAAGTGTAACTGATTACTATTTATAATGCGTTAATAAGATAAGCACGGTTATGGAGCAATGTAATAACAGGAGATCAGCAGAGTAAGAAGTTGCATTGGGATAAATTTTTTTAGGGAAACCATTAATATGAGAAGATGACTTGATGTACAATAATCAGTGGTAATGTACTTCGAATCAAGACTAAAGCAATCTGAGCTGTACAAATCATGATGTTGTATAAGTCTTATGCTATATTATGTTAATATCTTTGTAGATTTTTGCATGTTGGGTTTTGTTTGTGTTGTGTCTTCCTATGTTCAAAGAGTTGGACTAGGTACACTTAATTTCCCCAAGGTGTGTATGAGAGCATTCTCAGGAAAGGCTGTGAATCCACCATGACCTAATGTAACATTAAATCCAATTAACATTATTGCAGGGCAATAACAAAAAATAATAATAACAATAATACTACTGCAATGCTTTGATCTACGTAAAGGACGAGATATTATTATTATTTCCCTTTTGCAACATGTAGAAATAATTTGCAAGAACAGGATATATCACACATTATTTATATAATTGTGCAAATACAAAGAATGAAATACAAATCTTGGAGCTGAATTACAGTAAATGGTACAATGGGATGAGGGTGTGAGTCTAACTAGTAACTCTCTAGAGTTTTTCTGTCATCATAATTTATTACCTCAAAATGTTATATGGTAATAAGTTATACTTTGCTGTTTCAGTGGTGAATGAAATTTGGAGCTCTTACAAAACTTTTTCTAATCTAAAAAAAAAAAAAAACCATGCATTTAACTGTTTACTGAATGTGTTAAACATCCTCTCTTTTTTTTTTTTTTTTTACTCACAAGGGGTGCATCCATCTATACGTCCAGTCTGTGTAGGATTGCGGGGTACTAGAGTCTGGATGGGGTGCCAACCCCTTGCAGGGAACAAGCTCACACACACATACACACGTCATAGGACTGTGAGAGGAAATTGGAGTACCTGGAGGAAACCCGCCAATCGCATGGAGAACATTCCTAAAGGCAGGCAAGATTTGAAGCCTTCAATCCTAGAGATGCGAGGCAGCAGTGCCTACTACTAAGCCAAATAACATAAATTAATAAATAAATTCATTCATTCATTCATTCTCTATAATACTTATTCTGTATTCAGTTACTGGAGACTATCACAGGGGACACAAGGTGGGGTATACCCTGGATGCGGAGTCAATCCATCACAGGTCACATACTGTAAGCACACAACCACTCACACACTATGGGGCATTTTGAAATTCCAGTTAGCCTTCCCTGCATGTCTTTGGACTGTGGGAGGCAACCAGAGTACCTGGAGGAAACCCACCAAACACGGGGAGAACATGCAAACTCCATGAATGCAGAGCCAAGGCAAGAATGGAAAAGTGGTCCATTTTGATGTTAATTAAGTAACAGTTTTGATTGTTTTGCGGAATTTTTTTACATAGAACTAGCAAATATATCAAATATGGTTTACTATACTAATAGCACATGGACACAAAGTCCATATTATTATAAAGTGTAGGAAATGTAATTACGCAGCTTCCTACTGAACACGTGACATGGAGTGGAATATTTCAGGAGGTGAGTATCATAGAACTAAAGCCATTAGATGTTAAATGGTTTCAGTAAGCTGGGGGCTGTGTAGACTGAAGATTATTGTTGGTGATAATATTCAAAAGGTCAAAACGCCTATAAAACTGGCCATTCAAACTAGGGAGAACATGCTCTTTATGAGTAATTTAAGTGCTAACTTGTATCAGTGTTCTCTAATGCTAAACTTTGGTTGGCAGATTTACAAACATAAAAATCAGTAGAATACACCATCCCTGGAACCAAACTGATGGTTAATAAAATATTTGTCAATGGTAGTTCTCCCTTGCCTTCCCTTTATATACTACAGTATACTATTATTTGCTTTAAGAGTGAATGGCTTAAAAAAAGAGCCTTGACAATATGCCAGTGAATACAGTATAAGACAGCTGCAGGTGCCCTTTTTGGTGCTTGTGCTCTACACTGTGTTGACAGCGTCTCACAAAACTAATTGTTTTAGAGGCACTGACCTGACACTATACAACCACCACTATCCAGAGGGCCTAACGAAGGAATTTCACCAGCTTTAATTTCACCTTTACTACCCTGGGGTTTAATTAATTCATGCAATTATGGCTTTAATTGGACATATTTACTAGTTTCATAGATTCCCGCCAGCACACAGGGTCATAGGCCTGTCGGGGGGGTACTCCCGTGTAGTTTTTGCTCTGCGCCATGTCACAAATACGTTGGAACAGTGATAGTTCTCAAATGAGAGTAATTAGTCAAATGTCATGTCCCATTCCCATCTCTCTCCATGGCTTACTGGCATAGTAGCTCAGAGGTAAAGCTAAAAGATTAATAGCTGTGGAATTTCATTAAGTCATTTGCTTTGGGGAGTGCAAAAATACAGAGAGAAAGTAATTAAACTTTAGCCATTTGCCTTAAGAGACTTTTACATGATCTGTAGTGGCAGTTTTTACTTATTTATTTATTTATTTATTTATTTATTTACCTTGCTTTGTTGCCACTGATTGACAAAGAATTCCAGCAGTACAAATATTTACTAAATTGTAAATACATATTAGTTAACTGGGCTAATGAGTGAAAGTAATGTGATAATAAAACGGTCAGCTCACTTTCCATGTGGTAAATTATACTGAGACTGTGGGGAGTGAATTAGACAACAGCATTAATTTGGTGGTCCTAGTAATTTGCATTCACAGTTGAAAAAACAAACTTAGAAACTGGGCAAGAAAGCATGTGTAAGGAGCCAAGGAGATATTGTTTAAAGGGAATACAGAAAGTGAAAAATGGAAAGAATTTCCCAGATCATCTACTGTACATTAAATAATGTATTAAATAAATAACAAATAAACTTAAATAATAATAATAATAATAATAATAATAATAATAATAATAACAAAAATAATAACATTAATAATAATAACAAAAATAATAACATTAATAATAATAATAATAATAATAATAATAATAATAATAATAATAATAATAATAATAATAAGAGCTGTTTTGTCTGCTCCTGCTTAGGGGTTGCGACAGCGGACCAACTGATCCACACAACAATTTGTCACAGGTTTTACGCCCGATGTCATTCCTGACACAAACCCTCCCATTTTATCCGGGCTTGGGACTGGCAGTGCATCTAGTGGGTGAGGTTTGGGCATTGGCTGGGAACCGAACCAGCGCCTTCAGCATGGTAAGCGGGAAAGCTACCTTTGTATGTGCCCCTATAATAATAATAATAATAATAATAATAATAATAATAATAATAGTAGTAATAGTAATAGTAGTAGTACTATAAGTTAAACACACAAACAAACAAACAATACTACTACTACTACTACTACTACTACTACTACTACTAATAATAATAATAATAATAATCATCATCATCATTAATAATAATAATAATAATAATTATTATTATTATTATTATTATTATATGAAATGTTTGTTTTAAATGAGTATTTTTTTTCCCATCAAAATGTATCTTTTTATTATTATTATTATTATTATTATTATTATTATTATTATTATTATCCTTTAAACTGTACTGTAGTGTGCACTCTTGTTTGCATTTTGTGTTTTTTTTGTTTTGTTTTTTTTGTTAATTAAAAAATAATAACAATACATTTTAGAAAGAGAACCTGGATTGGTTAGATGAACTGTGATTTAAAGTGCCTTTGGAAAACAAAAATAGACTTTACTCGTAACTTTCACTTCTGAAACAAAATGTGTGGTGTCACAACTGGTGAAAGCATGGCCATTAACTAGAATGGGTGTGATTTACTCCAGCAACTGCATCACAGCCAGAACTCGCCACTTCAAGCTCCAGGTGTAAATTCTGTGCTATATAGTATACTTCTGAAAAATACTTTACTGATCTATATTTTGAATTTCGTCAAATTGTTCACTGTTTTTTTCCTTATCATATCTCTCAGTGTAAATGTGTGGGAATGTGTCAAAATTATACAATATAATAGTTTCTACAAAATGTAAATGGCACCAGCAACCCCCAAATCACTTTTTCTTTTTTTGAGTTTAGATGTGAAACTCTTGACCTGTACCTGCATGATTTTATGCAGCAAAACTACTGTCACACGATTTCAATATATGAGTATTTTGTTCACAAATATAGAAAAAGTACAATTTGTACTTACAAGCTATAATTAAATGTTGAAATAAAATAAAAAATACTGTATGTCGCATAATTTGGAATTTAAACCTGTAGGGTTTTTAGGTAAAATGCTAGTGAGTCTTTCAGCCCCCTACGTACTGTACCTACCTGATGAAACAGAATCAGTCTAGTTATTATTGGATTCATTAATTATGCAAACTGCATGTTCTCTTCACACAACACTATAACTAAATAATAATGATCAGCATTTCATAGAATAAAATATTTGACCTAATAAAATAATAAAGGAAGACACCCCCGGAAATTCTCATTCCTGCTTATGTCAGTGATCTCAGTTAACTGCTACACACTGCACTGTTATACAGCAATGAATTGCAGGATGTTTTCTTGTAGAACCAGTTACTTGAAAAGCTCACTTTAGAGCATACCTTCACATGTGTGTGAGATTGCCAGTATGTATGTACTGTATGTATGTATGTATGAATGTACTGTATGTATGCATGTTTGTATATTTTTATTTATTGATTTATTTTAAAACTCTTACATTTCTTGTGATAATGGTTTATTGACCAATTTAAAAGTACTTCACCTCTGTTCATAAAAGGACATGCCAAGAGTCTGTCACCATGAGGAACTGGAAAGCTTGAAATGAACTTTAGAGCTGTGCTGCAAGCAATCCTTTAAAAAAAAATTTTAAAAAAAGCCCAGAGACCACAAATCTTTAGGACTATAATAAAGAAGACAGGGCACTTTATTTTAATTTTATTCTACTGTGGTAGATTTATATATGATAATAGCTCCCTAAAATGCATAATGCTCGCTTACTACTTCTACTTGATGTTTTGATATATGGACAGTTTTTATAATTGTTAAAAATGGATCCCTTGGGGAATTTTTTCTGTGTGTGTGTTCATTTTCTCCCAAGCTATAGTTTATTATACAGAATACTACAGTGCTTTTAAAGTTTTAAACCTGATTGGTCAGAAGGTGTTGATCTTTTATTTTTATAACCCTGACAGTAAGCCCAGCTATAATTCACATCACAGGATTACATTAATGGGCTCGTTCTAATGCATTATTTTTCTGTTAGTTACAGTATACACAGGGACTCGTATGGAGGAGGCTCCACATAAACGGATTGATAGATGCATGTGATTATACTGTAAGTTAAAAACTTAAAGAGAAAGACAAATACGTATGTCGCTGATAAGGGTATTACTTTTATGGATGGTATAATATAGCTAACAAAAGGAGATTAAATGGCCACGTCATTAGGTACACTTTGCGAGTACTGGGTTGGACCTGCTTTTGCCTTAAGAACTGCTTTAATTCTTCATGGCATAAATTAATTACGATCCTGGAATCGTTCCCTAGAGATTTAGATGCGTACTGACATGACTGCATCACATTGTGCTGAAGATTTGTTGGCTGAACATCCATGATGTGAATCTTCCTGTTCCACGACATCCCAAAGGTGCTCTATTGGATTGAGAGCTGGTCACTGTGGAGTCCATTTGAGTACAGTGAACTTATTGTCTAGTTAAAGAAAGCAGTTTGAGATGATTTAAGCTTTGTGACATGGCACATTATCTTGAGGTCATATAGGGATGGACATGGTTGGCAACAATACTTAAAAATAATTTGTAAAAGTAACTCCACCCGGCCTCCGAGTGGCGCAGTGGTAAAGCGCTCGCCCTATCATCCGGAGATCGCTGGTTTGAACCCCGGGTGATGCTGT
>JAQMYK010000037.1:27372739-27383040 GCA_030014345.1 Clarias buthupogon
ATCCATCTGTTATGCTCACAGTATATCCATCTGTAAATATTACCCACAGCTTCTCCCTGCACATATCCCTTTAAGTGTATTTATAACTTATACCTTTATCCTGCACTTACTGCTTATTGCACTCCTGGTTAGACCTAAACTGCATTTCGTTGCCTTATACTTGTACATGTGTAATGACAATAAAGTTGAATCTAATCTAATCTAATCTAAAATATTCTCTGTATATAAAACGACATAAAGGCTTTTTTGGTCCTCATTACAAAATATTGTACGACTTAGTAGGCTATATTTCTGTGTCCTCTTAAATCCAGTTTTCAAACAATACTGTCAGGTCAGTTAGCAGCTAGCTGACTAACTCATCCTGGCTCATCATGTCTGAAAAAACAAAAAAGTTCTAATGACTTATAAGTATCAAAGAGAAAAGTAAGGCTATTTCTAATGAGTTATTCTAACTTTGGTCAGAGCAGACTTGGGCAGAATGTGTCACTTGTGGTGAGAAGCTAGCTAATGTCAGCATGAAGCTGAACAAAATGAAACAACACTAGGAAACAAGACACCAGGAGTCTATTGCTGGTGGCCAAGTTTTTTTTAAGTTTTTTTTTTGTTTGTTTTTGGGTTTTTTTGGGGGGGAAATACAGTTTTTATTAACAAAAAAATCTAAAAACCTCAGGAAAGCATTTCAAAGGGCCACCACAGTGCCACGGAGGCATAATTTCAATGTTCAAAGGCTAAGACAGAATTGATAAAACTGATAAAATAAAAAAAAAGACACTGTCAAAACAAGAACATGAGAAGCTCTTGCAGGCATGTTGCATTCTGCACTGACAACACTACAGCTGCCATGGGTTAACAACAACAACAAAAAAAAAAAACAGATTAAACAGCCGATAGAAAGACAAAAGCTCCAGGGTGCACAATTTTGCACTACATTGGCAATGGCCAGTTTAAAAATAAAGTAATAAAAAAAAACTTCCTGAAGACCTCAGCAACACAGTTGTAGAAACTGTAAAGTTCATTAAAGCTCGCCTCAGCTGTGTGAGAACGAGAGTGAGAAAAAGTGCATCAAGTATTGCAAATACACAAATAGATGTGCTTGTTGTTTTTTTTTGTGAACAAGTGTTTCTGCGTTTTGTTAAACAGCACGAAAAAAATAAGGGATTCTTCGAAGAACCCAGTCGAACTCTATGAGAGCAACTGACTTGTGAATCAAAACAGCATTCCCAGTGGACACGGTCACACTTTAATCAAACAAAGCAAAGGATGCAGTTAAAAAAATTATAGATTAAAATATTATTTAAATGTCATGCAATGCAAAAATGCTCTTGATACTTTTGTCAAAAGGAAAGGAGTACAATTTTCCCTGCTGATGACACAGTGCATTGGGATTACCGGAAACACGTGCATGCTTTTGCAGAAAACTAAGTCTCATTTTGCTGACATTGATGAGTATTTACTGTATGTAAGAAATCTTGAGTGATAGGCCGCTACACTTTTAGCCTTGAGGATGTGAGATACCTTGACTGTGAAGATAAGCTTGTCGACCTAAAAGCTGAGTATTTGTTGAAGAAGAATCTGCTCTGTTTCACTTAATCGGTCTGAGGAAGATCTAGAAGAGTGCTATATGAATTGGTGCAAGTTAATCACTTATCACACTGACATAAATCATTATGATTCTTTTGTTAATGATGTGTGTATAGGCATACAGCTGAGCTGATGAGAAAAATAAATGTTGAGATTTTGATAAATGTTTAGAAATTATTCTGAGGTTCTAAGATTCTAAACAATCATATATGTACTGTATATTGCAGTTAATGTGTAATTAGTACAATCACAAAAGGTTCATGATATGTTGTTGTTGTTGTGTAATTTATACTTTATACTATACTTGAAACACAGACAGAAAAAATATATATTAATCCATATATACATCCATACATTTGTGTATGGGCACAAATACAGTACATACTTTTACATACGTATATGCATGCATGTACAGTATGAAGACTGATTGCAAAATTAGATAAATCCATCATCATCAGATATTTGTCGCAATTAAAAAAAAGTATTGCAATCTGTTAAATATATACTTTGTGGATATTTTCTTTGAGTCAAAACGGTGTTAAAAGCATACCCCCCCCCCCCCCCCAAATGCATTAAAACATAAAATGTTTTGTTAATATTAATTAAAAAAAGTCATTTTGATACATGTTGTTGGGGTTTATGATTTAACACCACCCCATAACAATGCATCAGCATGCAGTTGTTTTTGCATGTAAATATGCAATTCAGCAATAAAACTCAAGCTTTGGTTGTGTTTTTTTTAGAGAGTCAACTTTGCAGATAATTTAACCAAGGAGGTTTGAGGTTTGGTGCTCACAAAACCTTTTTAAAAAATCGAATCTTGAGGAGAATGAAAAAGATTAAAAATAATATCAAGGGTTCAGTTTACCATGCATCACCAGCATTACTTTACCACTTCAGTAGTCAATGACATCAGCTTATAATAGTAGTCCATGACTGCTGGAGAAACTTCAATGACAATAAATATCCTTTTTCTTAACATTAGGTAAACTTTAACATTATGTGACCTAAATCACAGTTTTACCCTGGTAGGGATTTACCACAGGGTAAGATTATTTTGTAAAACATGCCTATTATATGCAGCATTGCACTTAATGAACTACAGTATGGATATTATTGGAGCATTTTATCTCACCTCTTACTCATAAGCATGTTATCCATCCATCCATCCATTTAGGAACCTCTGTAGATCGACTAGGGACCATGGAAGCCAATTGCATTTATTCCCATACTGTATGTTACAACCATGGTAGGACCTCCGGTCAACATGACGTCCTACTTTGGACTGTTTGAGGACACGTGAGTACCCAGAGGAACCCACCAATCATGGGGAGAACATGCAAACTCCAAACCCACAGACCCTGAAGCGACAATTGTACCTGGACCCTGGAGGTGCAAGACAATGGTGCAGATCACTACTGAAATAAATAAAAAAAATTCCCAAACATTCTTAACATTCAATATTCTTAACTTCCATTCACAATTCCAATTTTTCCTTGTATAACTGCCAGATTTTCCTTTTCTTTTTTGAGGGGTGGGGGGGGGGATATTGGGGATCACATATATTAATTATACAATTATACATAGATAATTATCGATACCATGACCCCCCCCCCCCTTTTTTTTAACAATTGTTTCTCTCCTCTCTCTCTCTCTTTCTATACACTACTATTCAAAAGTTTGGGATCATTTTCTAGCCCCTTGGTCATTACTGATTTTTTTTCCTACATTGTAAAGCAATGCTGAAGGCGTCTAAAATATGCAATAATAACAGTTTGAACAGTTAATGCTGCAATGTATATGCTACTTATGATCTGATCATAATCTGGAATAATGATCTGATCTAGTCATAATCAAACCAGCTTGAATCTGAGGTGCTGTTTGTTAACTGGTGATTTCTGAGGCTGTTAACTCTAAATGAACTTCTCCTCTGCAGCAGAGGTAAGTTTTGGTTTGCTTTCCTGGGATGGGAGCCAATTTCATCATGGTGCTTGATGAGTTTCGCATATGCACTTTTTTATACTTCTTTTATACTACTTTTACTGTTCTTGACCTCTGTGTCAACAACTGACTGTTGTTGTTGTTGTTGTTACATAATTACCTAATTCCATATGAGCTTGAAATCCCCAGTATTGTTGTAGAATATATGAAATAAATCATTAAACAAAACCAAAGAAATTTGCAGTTTATGGCTTATGAGTGGTATTATATATCTAAAAAGTAAAGTAAATTGTTCAATTTCAAATGTGTAAAAAAATAAATTAATTAAAATAAATAAATAAATAAATAAATAAATACTATTGCCTAAAGTATGCCCATTTCTCTTCAAATGTAGCTTCATGTACAGTAGGCTCGTGGATAACATTTTTTTTTCCAATGCAAAGATTTTCTAATATTGTCCTAATTTTCAACAGTTCGTCTATCCAACTTACAACATGACTTTGCAACAGACTTTCTAGAAGTTACAACTGACAGATTTATATATTGTTAATTTTTCTTTTTCAATCCAAACACTATAAAATGCTGTATATAAATTTTTGCTCCACCTTTGACCATAGGTTTTTAGTATATTCTGCTAGGAAGAAAAGCCAGTGCACTACATTTGCAGTTCTTGCATCATTTTCTTCCTCTTCTTTAACAGCTTAATCCTGGTCATGGTCTTGGTTGAGCCAGAGTCTACACTGACTGCATTACACCCTGAGTGAGATTCTAGTCCATTGCAGCGCACCAATACCACACATTTACATCCTCATTTTTATTAGTCTGGAGGTAACTGGACACTGGAAGAACAAGTGTAACTCTAACAGATAGTCAAGCTTGGGATCAAAAGAAAACCCCAAAGTTGCACGTCAGTGATGCTCGCAGCACATGAGAGGTTACATCTTTTACAGTTTTCTCATTCTGGATGGACTATTGCACGCTGTTGATCCGATAACTGCTTGCACAGAAAGTGAACTTCATAAAGTGCTTCCTCAACACGCGCTCTGGTCATGGGGCTGTTCTGTACGTCATCGGTGCAGGCCGGCCATCTGGTTACTGCCAGGAGGGAACAAGAGAACTGATGAAGTAGAGAGGTAGAAAAACATTAAGAGAGAAAGAGAAGGAGAAAGGAAAGCAGTGTCTCTGTAGGAAACACTGTACGTGACAAAACCTTGGAGATTCAGTTCCTGTATTGACCTGAGAAATTTCTGTGCTGCAGTTGAGCTTCCTGTAAAAAAATATCATCAGACAACATAAAGTAAATAAAGTGCCTCTGATCCAGTGGGGAAGTAATAAGGATTTTATGATTTTGCTCTTATTACTAATATATTTTTATTAAGAATATGTGTCTGAATGGAATTATTCAGATCTCCTGCAGCTAGTGAAAGTCCCATATCCAAGTCCATCTTGCAGCATATACTGTAGAATGTACATTTTGCATGAAAGCTGCAAGCGAGATTAGGGATTGTCACTCCAGGGATTTTACTCAATGTAAAAATTATTCCATGGCTTTATTTTCCATCAAAAGGAGTGATATTATAGCCAGGCCTCTGTAGCTTCACTACTTTCAGCTTTCCAATAGCCAAGATTGCACAACTTCATAGACGCTTCATGTATTGGTCTCCCTTGAACATGATGCTAGGGATGTTATTGAATATGAATATGTTATTCAAAATGAAGAGATAATGTATTCTAAACACATACTGCATGAGGCTCGCTGTTACTTTGAGGCAAATACTGTATGGTGCATGCTACTAATTTGAGGCGAATACTGTATGATGCATGCTGTTACTTTGAGGTGAATACTGTATGAGGCATGTTGTTACAGTTTATTAATTTATTTATTCTTTCAGAAGAAAGTTTGGCAGGACATCTGGCAGAGACTAGAAGACCCCAGGCAGGACAAGGGGCTTTCCTGGGATTTTTTTTTTTTCCGACTTTGCTGTCATTATGCTACTCAAGTGCCTTTTTTAGAATTATTTTAAGAAGCATTGGTATTTTAACTCATCTCTAGGCAGGAATTATGCAAGGAACAACCCCAGGAGATCTACTTTTAATTAAAAGATAATTTCACTTATCCAAAATAAGCATATACTTTTATATTATTCAAAAATGATGGGTCATCTATAGAATTACTGCATGAAGCATTTCTGCAAAATGTATCTAGTTCTAAGTCTTGCTTTCCAATTAGGTATACCTTAATTGCATTAAGTTAGATTTAACAGAGCAACTCTATTAAAGTCTTGACTTTCATACTTTGTATATCCATTAACCATTAAAGCACAAACAGAAATGCCAAAGAATTTGGGAATGATGTCAAACTCTGTCTGCTAAAATCCAATAAAAATTATATAAACAAGCTTTTAAAATGTACATGTATAGCAATTAGCTGTTGCGCTTATACAGTATAGAGCTACTTATTGGTTTGAAGTCATCATCAATAAATATACAGTATCCTTACACTTGTTCACTAGGTTACTAACTAGAACACTATCAATCACATACTGTTGGGAAGGATTTGTTTTTCAATGAACCCTAATAACAAAGAAACAGATAAGTCTTTATTAATTGCTTTAAAAATAAAAGAAAAAAGTCATCAGAACGTGGTGTGGTGGGTGTGATACTGTAAGTGCTTTGAAGTAAGGGGTGTTGGACCATTTTTGGCCATTGGAGGCAATCATTATTATTTTGAATCTGATGCAGGTACCAACAGAAAGCCCATGGAGGGAATGAAGTAGGTGGGTGGTGTGGGAGAACTTTGGTTGAATTTATGTAGCTGCATTCTGGATCAGCTGCTGAGGTTGAACAGAGAAAGACTTTACAGGAGTGAGTTGCAGATAGGCCAGTCTTGAAATAACAAGAGACTGAACAAGCACCTGAGTGGCCTGTGTGGAAAGAAACCTGTTCTGTTGTTATAAAGAAGAAACTAATATGAGTGGATAAAGTTTGTAATGTGAAAGGAAAAGGACAGTTGATTGTCCAGGGTTACGCCAAAGTTGCAGTCAATGACCGAAGATGTGATCTGAAATTTGTCCAGGGAGCTCATAAGATCCTGATGGAGGATGAATCACCTAGGATGAACAGCAGTTTGGTTTTGCTGTGATTAAATTTTAGTTGGTGAGCTGCCATCCAAAATGAGATGTCTGCCAGACATGCTGAGATCTGATTGTTTTGTGAGAGATAAATAGACATTTGATTGTTTACAGTGTGTTCGAGAATTTGAGAAAGAAAAGAGAGAAGAGATACCTGTAATAGTTGCTTATGTCTGCAGAATCCATACTGGGTTTCTTGAGGATGGGAGTATTTCTTGCCTTCTTAAATACAGCATTAACAGGAACAGATGATGTAGATTGGTTGAGGGAAGTTATGATAAATGGAAGCAGGTCTTGTGAGATGGCCTGGAGCATTGGGATCCATGCTTAACAGTATTGTATTGTATCTACATATACTGTATATGAAATTGCATACCAATTGTATGATAAGAATGCAAGGTTTACAGTACATCAGTTTGTTTTCTCATGGATAAATTCGTACACACTCTGGCTGTTTTTACCCTAAATTTACAGGATTACAAATTTATTCAGCTTAATAAATTAGGTACAATATGAGTAACATGACAAATTATAATCTATTTGAATAATTAACATTACATGTTTCAACCAACCAACCTTACCTTTATTTATTTATTTATTTATTATCTTCACCATTTGTCACGGGTCTGGTTTCACTTTTCCTCATATTCTTGGTTCATACAAGGAAGTTCATTACAAATTCAAAGTAAACTTGCACAAATCCCATATTTCCCTAGCAAGGTGGGGTTGCCTTTGGGGTTTTCCTCATATAGCATTGTACATTACCCAGTGGGGGTTTCAGGGAGTTCTGCACTTTAAGATATGACATTCTTTTGGAAGTAATGTTGGCCTTTAGGGGGCTTGCTTAAAACTCAGAAAAGAATGTGCGTGCTTAGGCTGTTTTGTGGCTATGTAGCCATGCACTGAGACTGGGATTTCATGGGATGCAAAAAATATATATGTAAAAATATAAAACAATGTTTTAATTTGCATTTTATATTTTATGTAACCCAGAAGATGAAAATATCACAGATATGTTAATCTTAATATCCATTAATCTGTATTTACATTCAAATAAATAAATAAGGAACGGAAAAAAGTAAAATGAGAAAAAAAAATTACATTTTCACTCTATGATGATAATAATCACAGGTACTAAACCCTGCTATTTGAGTCAACACAGTATAGATGCTGGCCTTTATTATTATTTATTTGTTGCTTAATCCTCTTGCTTTTAATTAACTTAGCAAAAAAATCCTTAATGGTTGTTTTTATCTCTATTATCATGAGGCAAATCCCTTTAGCAGCTGAGAAGCATGTATAATTTTAAGGAAATGGGTCGTGATGCTTGGTGTCATCCACCTTTTGTTTCTTCATAAGCCGCAACTAAATAAGCAAATAATTAAAGATGCCAGGAGTACGGTGGCCCGTCAGTGCATTACACAACAAGCTCCAAATGATAAACAGAAAAAGGAGCGTGTAAACAAGTTAGGAAAACAAGAACTTAAGGCATGGGTAAACAAATCTCAGAGCAAAGAAACAGGAGGATAACTAATGCATGCTTGCAAAAAAAAGAAGAAGAGTTGAGTAAGAAATATTCAAAGGCAAAGACAAATGGCTAAAAGAGTTGTGTTTTAGCTCAGATTGCATTCTGCCGCAGACCACATTTAGAAGTTTTTTATATGCCCATCTGTTAGGATGCTGTTTTTTAGTAGCATACAGCAGTACTGTATGTAAAATGGTCCCAATACTTATTTGTTTTCCAATATGGTCTCTATTGCTGTAGGTTTTATATGAGATTGGATTTTCAGAATCAGACAATAGATGCAATCCCAATTCTTCACAGAACTTGCCATGCTGGATCTTTGCTGCTTCCACTTTACAGGAGAAACCGATAAGGGCATAATGCTATCTCCGTTGATGTGGAGCTGCTGTGTTTTTTGTTTTGTTTTTTTTATGTTAAAAAAAAAAAACCCTGGTGAGGACATCATCAAAACAAGACACAAGAAAAACTTAATAAGGCATGGGACAAAAAGGAAAGATTGGCTGGCATGTCACTATGTTGCTGATATGTCAATCTGGTTCTAACAACAACATCTTCAGGATTGTGCTTTGACCATGGTAGGTGTAGATGCTACTGGAAAGAAGATTTTTTTTACTTCAAGTTTTACTTCAAATGTTTAATCAATATTTTCTTAGATGCAATATTGAAAATTATTACAACTTGACAATTAGTGGCAATGACCAAATGGCACCTGTGCGTTTATACTGCATTACATTCTACTTACTTATTGATTATGTGATAAATGCACTAAACAATGCCATTTCTATAGAAAGTCATTGCTAATAATAACAAGTAATCACTCCAAATAGTTAATTATAGCTCTTGCTAGTTGTATATTTGTCTAAAGCAGTATTAATTAGTATCTGCTTCTTTTTCTTTTTCTTTTTTTTTTATTATAACTAGCAAGTTGCAAAATGTGTAAATAATAGTGCTTAAGCTAGTACATCACAGAACTGATTGAGGAGAATAAATTATATTTTGATTATAATGAGAGCATCCTAATACAAACAATATATATAGTACATGATGTGTACAGTATAATAATTACAATGAATTATTGTGTAAGAACTGAAAATATTACTATAAAAGGTATTTAAAAAGTGTGCTTAGTTTTAAAGATGAATTTCTGCCAATTATGTACAGTAATTTGTGAAGTATTCTCCCTTTTCTGATCAACACCCCTGAGCGAAGTCACGTAAAATGCAAAAAAAAGGCTAAGATAGAAATTAAATCCAAGGTTGCTGTCAGTGCTTGTAATGATAACAAATGAAGATAAAGTGGTATTTCATCTGCAATATAAAATCAGGATGAGAAGCCTTGAGGGGGGGAAAAATGAACATAAAACAAAATCAGTGAGAGTGAGTCATATTGTGGACAAGTATGCTCTCTGCCTCGAGAGTCATAGAAAGCTAGCACTAATGCTTCTATCATGACTTACCTTAAGTGGATATAGGATTTCATAAGCTGAGATTCTTGTATAAAACTGAAAGATGTTGTTTTGTTGTGCCAGAAAGTACAGTAGGTGAGAAGTTATCTATCAACAGTCCAACAAGAGCAACTAATAAGGAGACAAAGAAAGAAGACAATTTATATTTAGATCATGAGACAGCTAAGTACTATCACCAGTTTCAAAAGTTAACATACAATGCTATTTATTGTATACAGTATGAGATTCAATTTAAACTTATATTAATACCATGTATCCTGGAGGATCTAAAGCTCATCCCTGAAGAATTGGTTGCAAAGAGGAACAGAACTTGATGAATGTCAATCGATTTTCGATCAGCATGTCATTTAATTCTCATCTTGTGCAGTTTTAAGTGTGCTATTGTACAGTACCTCTGTGGCCAGCCGCCATCCAACAAATGGTGTTCTTTAAACTGGACTGGACCTAAAAAAGAGCCCACAGCAAATCATCATTCATTCATAAGCTTAGGGGTTTCACTGATCCTTCTTTCTAAAAGTCTGTAGTGGCCTTTATATCCAGTTAAAGGACTTTAATCAAACTGGAGATTCTAATCTGGACAAGACTGCTGACATATTTGGAAACAATATTTGGGGACATGTCCCCCCCAATCTGAGGGTTGCCCCCGCCCCCCCTCCCC
>JAQMYK010000037.1:27395349-27410858 GCA_030014345.1 Clarias buthupogon
TGGCTAGTGACTCCGGAAATCCACTAGCCACATTGGCCAGTGAGCAAAAAAGTTAATGTCAAGCCCTGATATATACAGTATATACTGTATATATACTGTATATATATATATGTCATATAATCTGCTGTGCACATGCGATTCATTCACAAGACATGTGCTGAATTAATCAAACTAAAAAGATTTATTTTCCAAGATTTTTACCTCTTATTTCTTAAAGTTACTTGCACACTACAGTTAATAGCACTAAATAGTGACAATAGCTGATGAGATAATAATGTAGCTACCGAGTTTCCTTTCCAAGTCTAAAGACATGCAGTGTAAGCTGAATGGAAAGCAGATTGCTTGTAGTGAATTTGTGAGCATCTGGGCTTGTGCCGTGTGGTGAGTTGGCACCCCATCCAGGGTGATCCCCACATTATGCCCTTACAAGTTTACAAGAGCACACTTCTTTCATAAAGTTGATAGCTCGGCACTCTTCTTTCGTGTTGTAATAATATTTTGGATCCAGTTCTTTACCCAGTCCCAGCGCTTTTAATGCTTTTGCTTCATACAGAACAATAATTTAACCTTTTTGAAAAGACAACTTTTTATTTATTTATTTATTTATTTATCTATCTGTTTATTTATTTATTTATTGTTTTTGTTTATTTCTTTGTTTGTTTTAACCAAGTAGTCTATTTTCATTGTTATGAATAGCCTCAAAAACACTGAAGCTGGAAATGAAATTTAGCGTGTGTAAAGCTGATAAAAAATTGTATTTAATTAATTTTATTTCTATTAAACTATTTAAAAGTTTGAATGACAAGTCTTTTTTTATTACTGGTACACTAGTAAAATTTTGTATTCTTGCAATGCCTTGTATTGTAGTCTCACTGGAGCATCAATACTCAAGCAACACCCATTTCCTCAGATTAGTCTGTATAGTCTGAATAATCAAATCAAGCAGATCAAATATTGGCATATTCGTTGCCTCTCATCAAGCCAGTGCGTCATTAAGCCCATAATATTTTAATTGTCCTTACAAATGCAGATGAGTGTATCAAAGTGCATTAATTTCTTCGAGAAAATAAAGGCCAGAGGAGTCTTTAATAGTCGCAAAGATGGCAAATTACAAAAGCCATGTCAGAGATGTGCATTAGTAAAAGACTGCATGATGCTAATGAGAACAAGTGAAAAATACACACCCTATTAAAGACACAGTCTGCCTGCGGAGAGAAATGCTAAGATGCCAAAATCGCAAAGGGAGTTTGGTGCGCGGTTGAAATTATTGACATGATGTGTATCTCTGGCTCGGCTCCAGCCATACGAGGCTATCAGAGCACATTCCTCCTCCTTCTACTCTTGCCATATCAAGCAGAAGGCCTGCGGGTGGATACGCTAACATCTGGTTGGTGTAAATTCTGTTTAAAGCTCTTATTCTGATTCATGAAGGCCCCCCGATCGAACTAAAATATTTTTTCCCCCAAGTCAAGTTAGAATTCAAACCAGGAGGTCTCTGCATGGGTAATCAGCATAGACTTACTTTCTTAAACGCTATCCTGGGTTGCCAGGTCTGATGGAAAAATCAGACCATAGGCTATTTCAAACCCTAATGGTGAATAAAATCAGTCAATGACCTAAAAAAAAAACCCTGACCCTTCCAAAACCTTATATTGTGCCCCAACATTACATCCAGTTTTCTTTTCATGTAAGTTTTATTGCTGTCTATCTATTTAAATTACCCAAGTTTTGAAAAAAAATAAAATAAAATGGATGCCCAGAGAAAGCTCAGGTATTTTTATGACTAGTCTCTTTACCTATCAAATAAAAATGATGTGTGCAGGAAAGAAGCATTGTCCCACTGTACTTTTCCCATCTGGTTAAGTCTGGTTACAGCATTACTATCAGAAATCAACTTCCAGGTGTAGATTTCTTTCCCAAACAATCAAATGAGAGGGGTGGCTAAGGTAAAGTCTTCCTGAATGGATTTAAAATGAAAACTATGAGGAGCATTCAGGTTAATCCAGGACTTGATTTTTTTTTCATGTATAAAGGCGTAAAACCAATTGACATTTACAGAAACCTTCGAGCACAGTACGGTGAAGAGACCCTGAGCCGCAATAAAACATTTGAAGGATGCAAACATTTTAAAGAATGTCTGAGGTGGTTCCTGAGCCCACTGCAGTCATTCCCATGAAAATTCAGATAGTTGAATGTCTGATGTTTGAAAATTGACAGATAACTTCTTGCCAACTTGTGGAAGAGACACATGTGTCTGTAAGAACTGTACACACATTACAGCTGTGAGTTATTGCCACATCCTCCAAACAGTCCTGACCTCGCTACGATTTTCACATGTTTGGGCCATTAAAGGAGTTCCTGGGAGGCCAGGATCATACTGTAAGTTTGGCTTATTTTTCTGGGTGACATTTATAAAATAATAAAGACAAGCAGTTCAAAGTTGAGGCGACATGGTGGTGTAGTGGTTAGCATTGTCGCCTTGCACCTCCAGGTTCCGGTTTGATTCCCACCTTGTGTCTATGTGCATGGAGTTTGCGTGTTCTCCCCATGCTTGGTGGGTTTCCTCCCCCAGTCCAAAAATAAGCAGATTAGGCTAATTGGCGTTCCCAAATTGTCCGTAGTGTATGAATGAGCATGTAAGTGTGTACAGTATATGTGGGTGACCTGCGATGGATTGCCATGCTGTCCTTGGTGTACAGTACCCTGCCTTGTGCCCTAAGTCTCCTGGGATAAGCTCTAGGCCCTACGTGACCCTGTATACCGGTTAAAGCGGTATAGACGATAAGTGAGTAAGTAAGTGATAGTTCTATATACATATGAATACAAGTGTAAAATAAAAAAAATGACGGCTGTAAGGCATTTTTATGATTACAGCAGGTACAAGATATAATTCTATATTATCCATGTGAGAATATTTACTGAAGCAAGGAACAGCTTAATGATATTTTATTACTTTCACTAAAAAATGGGTAAAGCTATAATAAGTATGAGTAACAATATAGTTTGAATGAAGTAGTATTAAAACAACGTAGTGGCAACGTAAACAGTGTTAAACCACTTTCAAAGAAATGTGACGTGCCAATGGTGAATTCGTCCAGGTTTCCTGGCTGCAAAATTCATTTATAATGAAGGCTATTAGTGGTCATCATTATCTCCCTTATAACTATATCCTTAATTTATAACATACAGTAGTTATTATGTTTTTATAGACTTTTTTTATTTAAATAGTGTGAATTATGTTAAAAAATAAAAGACTGATCACTGAAGTTTTCACTCTCTTTCTCTCTCTTTTTTCTTACTCATTCTCTATTACGCTTTTTCTGTACAGGGTCTCAAGTGGCCTGGAGCCTGGACAAGGTAAACCTTGGATGCAATCCGTTGCAAGGAACAAGCATGCAGACACCTACATACTCGTTCACACACTTTGGGCAAACACTAATAAGACTAACCTGCATGTCTTTGGACTGTCAGAGGAAACCAGAGTACCCAGAGGAAAGCTACCAAGCAGGTGGGGAGGACAAACTCCAGGGACAGAAACCTGAACGAAGGACCCGAACTCTTGACTGGGTAGTGTGAGGCCATAATGCTAACCACCATGCCATCGTGCCATTCTGAGGCTCTCTGCTATTTTTAAAATTATTAAAATGTACCAAACTTGCATGTTTTTGTTGAGACTGTATTCTCTCTCTCTCTCTCTCTCTCTCTCTCTCTCTCTAAACATATTAATAATAAAAAACACGTCATTTGGTTTGACTTTTTCTGCTGTGAAAATGATATACTGTGATAAAATATGTGATAAAATTGTGCTCTTATACTAGTGTGATAAAAACACCAGTATCAGCACCTGGGTTAAAGTCTTTATCCACACATGCTGCAAAATTTGCAACTGTAACAGATATTATTTGACCACAGAGATCAGCGGCAGTGAAAACGACACACTTTTTGTCTCGCTTATTTGACAAACACATCAAGATCTGAAACCTTATCCTTCACTGATGTGCTTTAACTCTTCAAGGACTTTCAGTGACTTTGATGGCATTGGGTATAAACACCTGATAGTTTTGAGCAGTGTTTTGAAGAACTGAGCCGCTATCTTGAAAGAGCTATTTGATCACAGAGCATGAAGCACAGAGGGATGATGAAAATGAAGAGATGGGCCTTTGCAAAAAAAAAAAAAAGTTGATGGGGGATTTGGGGAGTGGTTGATGGGAGTGTAATGCCCTTGGGGAATTACGAAAAACAGCAGGCGATGAATTGTTGCTTTCATTTGATACGTCATGTTAACTCTTGATGGCTTAAAAGTTGGCAAGAACCTCGAAGCTCAAAGAAATCTTGAATTAGTATTGCAGTATTCACTAGTGTACATGACTAGCATAGATTACAGACTCCTATTGTACAGTAAAGATTACAATGAATCAGACATTTTTTTCTAATTTTGGTAATGTGTGCATGAAATGTTTTCCAATGGTAATGTATTCAGCCCCACAATATAGTTGAAATAAATCAAATCATGTAAATTTCTTAGATAAAAAATGGATCTAAGCTATATAGCTAACTATAAATACATTAATTAATTAATTAATTAATTAATTAATTAAATGTAAACAAATGTGTTTGATAAGAAACAAATCATTATATCACATCTTGCCTTACCTTAGTATTAATAATTTGTGTTTAATAATAATAATAATAATAATAATAATAATAATTAATTTTATTATTATTATTTAATTTGTCTCACTTTGCCTTAAAATTTAAATGATACATTTATGTATTTTGAAGCTGTTTAAAATATAGTGATACTTCTTAAAATATGTTCTTTTTTATCCTGTAAAAATTCGTAATATACACAAAACTGTGCAAAATGTTTTATTTTTTATTTCATGACTGTATTTTTGAGCTCAAAACATTTCTGAATTCCAAACACCAGTATTCTACCACAAAATTAAAAGTTACAGGAAAAAATATTTGTATGCCAGAAAAGCAGCATATTATCCAAGCGACCACTTCTTAGACAAAAAAAAAAGCTGCTATTCTTTTTTATGCACTAAAAGATAAAGATTATTGAAATGATAAAATATTTTAAGAAAATATATTGTCTCTAGTCTGAAGAAAGAAAGAAAGAAAGAAAGAAAGAAACCAAGAATTAACAAATAATTGATCGGATTCCATAGTACAGTAATACAAAATACAATTCATAGGTTTTTTTGTTGTTGTTGTTGTTTATTTGTTTTGCTTTTTTAATGACCAATAATGACAAACTTTGCATTTGTCTTCTAATTTTCCATCTTACCATATTGTGATTTTAAATATTGATATTCAATATAACTAATAATTTACTAATCTGTTACATTTTATTTAACATCTTAAAATGCTTTTGATTCAAAACCTCCCACATTTATTTAATGTTCAGTGATATTTATAATCAGACTGGCATACTTGAGAAAGACAAACAACAAATGACTTCCATTTGCAGCAATGGAAAAAAAAACCATAAAAGAAATCACTTTCTTATTTAATGAATCTTATGCAACATGTCTATTGTTTTTTGCTAGTCTTGGATATGAATAAAGTGCATTAATGCCTGCATTACATAAATAAACATAGATATGGATTGCATTAAGGGCTTTTTTTGCCTCGCAGTGTATAAAGAAGTAGAGATTTGGGAAAATGGCATTTTTATTTACAGTACATACAGTACAGTACACCCCTTTAGTTGGGTTAGGGGCAAAAACTAAATAAATAACCAGATTACAGCCTCATAAATTAAAAAGTGTTCATGCATCTTCTCAAGCTTCAAAGCATTGAAGAAGGAACATGAATAAAACACTAGGAGTGAGAAGAGTGACTCTCCAGCTCAGAGAACTCACATTGTAAGCATGTTGAATACTCCTAATGATCAATGTCTAAGACTGAAAAAAGAAAAAACAGAAAAACCAAAATCATGATCTAAAAATCTCTTCTTCTTTTTTTCTCCTCCTGCTACCAGGGAGCTAAATGAGCCAGGGCAGAGGTGTCTGCAACCACTGAATTAGGAGGATAAAAATATGAGCCATATGATTGGACTGTTGCTAAAAGCTCAGCCCTCTTTTCACCTCTCCAGAGTTGAACGGTGCCATCTGAGCTTCCCCCTTCACCCACACCAGGCTGAGCAGACCCAACTAAATCCAATGTGCACTTGAGCATGTGGTGAATTATCCTCATTACATTTGCAGATGATGCATCTTTGTGCCAGTTCACATGGAGGCCAGCTGTATTAAGCCATGGATTATTAACATGTCCCAATCCTTTGGAGTTCTCAACAAATAATGATACCCCTGCACCATTTGGATTTACTGCTGATGCCGAACAAGTTTATAATTTAAACCTCATCACACGATTCTGTTCTAATATACCAAAGTGCTGTTGAATGCCTGATTGTAATTGGGTAAATGGTGTTGATTAATTTTGTCCACCACTAACTCAGATAGAAGTTTATTCTGGGGGCAACAATTATTTTATCCTCAGACAGATGCAGGGAGTAGCTCCTCATTTCTTAAACAGAAATGTCAAACATTTTCTCTTATTTCCATGGAAATTATGGTACCGTCTTTTAGAAGGGTCAAATTATTGGCAGGCAATGAAAACAGCTAAGGATAATGCTGAAATGTGTGGAATTAGGTTGAAAATTGTCCAATGCATAAAAAAACGCATAGTGCTGTAAAATCTGTTAAAAGTTCTAAAATCAAAGAAGAAATGCGGTTAGAAAAAAAAAATCATGGGTAATTGGAGACCACTTACAGCACTTGTAAAGTTGCATCATAGAAATTGGTAGCTGATTGGTAGTAAAAATCAAAGTTATGTGTAATAGTGAAAGTACTGTAAGAGCATTTCCATCTGAACAATGTGACAAGAATTCACAGGATTAGGACTAAACAGTCATGTGACCATAAGAGAACCACTTGCTCTTGAGACTAATCACTTTGCTACAGCACATAAAGGTTGCACTTTGGATCAATGGAAAAAGGTCATATCATGAGTCTAATGAGTCCAGAATGAAACTATTCCAGAGCGATGGGCGTGTCAGGGTAACAAGTATGGACCGATGTATCCATTCATGATGCCTACATTACAAGCCCCTGGAGACAGTGTTATGTTCTGGGTTTCTTTAGTTATTCAGGTCTAGGCTCAGCAACATTATGTGGCAATAGGCTAAATAGGATAGGCTCAAGGCCCCCCGTGACCCTGTATGCAGGATAAAGCGGTGTAGTCTGTGAGACTGAGATTTACTTTTATTATACAGTAAATGTGCAATGTAAATGCATAACAAACTTGTTAGAGGAAACAGGTTATGCAATTTTATAATATCTCAAACATTAACAAATATGAAATCTCTTTAATGGGACCGGCTCTGCATACAGTGGCTAAGTTGTATGAGGTGTAGCAACCCACTAATGGCAAGGCTTGAATCCGAATTATCAGATCCAAAAATCAACAACCTAGAGCCTTAGCCACCTGAGCCACCTCTTCCATAGCTTGCATTTGTTGTAACAATAGTTCCTTTTGAAGGTAGCTCTCATCTAGAACTTTCATCTAGAGGCATAATGTAACTTGCTGTTTAACACACCTGATAATGTTTTTTCAGTCATCTTATTATCAGCGTTTAACAAGCTACTGTATTATCAGAGCCAGATACCCATGCTGCAATTATGGAAAATCATTAGGGTCAAACTTCATCATATGATGAATTTTTGTAAAAAATAAAAATTAAAAAGAATTATAAATAAATGTAATGCGTTAAAATTTCTAGATTAATCATATGTGTTAATGCATTAATTTTGATGGCCCTATTTATTTTTGACTAGGCAGTGTCCTTACTTACTAATTTACTTACATGTATTACTTTCAAGCTCAGGGGATAATTTATACCCTTTTATCTACATATATCAATTTCACACTCCATATAGTTTGTATATGTACAGTTACTGATTACAGCCTATCTGCTGCTTTTCAAAATATGTCAATTGTCCTTTGAATCTTTTGTGTCATATGGTGATTCCTTATCGGTATATATACTGATTGTTTTTTGTGTGTTACACATCTGTTCAGTCATGCTTTGACTATGAAGTTATTTTTTTTTTTATGTAATACGACACAGTTAAAATGACCATGTGAAAATTATAAATTAGAATAGGACCATCACTGGCCAAATATTATTTGCATAGTAGACTTATTTCACTATAGCATTAATACTAAAATGTCAGTCACATTTTATAATGTATTCTGGTGCAATGGTGATATATCAGATACAGCACCGTTGGTGGGATATTTAAAATGGCATTTATAGTGACATCTGATTGCCAGCGCTGAATGGAGAAACATTGTACTGGCCATATATTTATATGTAATTAGCAAAATCACTTATTGTCACATACTCCTAGTAATAAGAGAACTGAATATGCATACAATAAATATATTATAGAAGCTCAGTCCCCTCCCTCCCCCATCCCCTTCCCACCTCCCTATATTCTGTTTTTCTTCTCCAAAAATGAGGTGTGCACATTTTTGAATAATCTCATGCATTCCTGGATAAACTCCGAAGCAGACTGTTATCATGGAAATGATTCCACAGTCCATGACCTGCAACAGGGTCACTGAGAATCACCTAAATCCATGACAATAAAAGAGAGAGAGAGAGAGAGAGAGAGAGAGAGAGAGAGAGAGAGAGAGAGAGAGAGAGAGAGACAGAGAAATAAAAGACAGCATGCAATCAAACATGGATTACAGTATTATTTTTTTTCTGTTTTATGGTAACTATGCCCTAATACAACAAAGAGTTTTCTGATATTTTCCTTTGACTCTGTTGACTTTTGCATGCTTCCCCTCTCTTTGTTTCCTTAAGTTCTTCCTCAATCCCTATATGGCAAAACATGCAACTCTCTCAATGCTCTTTCATGTGGTACAGTAGCAGATGTGCATGATATATACTGTGTTTATGTTTACTCATGGCATTTGGCTTAGGACTAGTCAGCTACTATATAACATTAAAAGCACAAAACATTAAAACCATTGACAATGGTAGACATGACAAGATCATGGCCACCCAATGGCCACCCTTGTCACCAGCCCCTCTGGTCTGATCCCACATAAAAGCTAGTGCAGCACAAAATGCTAAAAAAAAAAAAAAAAATCATTACTGTCCATGAAAGAGAGGCATCAGACCACCCAGTGCACCACAGTCCACCATTCATGAAGAGCTACAGCCAAATAGTCCAAGGCCACTGCCAAACCCTCTAAACTCCAAAGATTTGATTGAGATCCCATGGGATGCACCAGACAAACAAGTCTGATCCACAGAGGCCACAGCACCCTAAGGATGCACTGCCAGACACCAAGGCACATCCTCAAAGGTCTTGTGGAGATATACCTCGAAGGGCCAGAGCCACCCACCTGGCACAAGGTGAACCTACACAATACTGGGCATGATATTTTGTATTGTAATTTTACAGCTGATCAGTGAATTTTTTTTTTTTGTAAATACACCCAAAAAAAAAAAAAGTCACCCAACAATTTGGTTGAAGCACAACAGACAGATCTTGCTGTTCATTTCGGTTCTGGTAGATTTCAGTTCTTCACCCTGTTGTTCAGAAGTAAAATGCAGAGAGGAGCAAAGCCATCTTGCCTGAAAGCAACTGTAGTCAGTCCTAGGCTCATGTATGTAGAATGTTAACGATAGGTGAGAAGCAGACAGTTCCATTCAGTTATTAGAACTATTGCAAACATCCTTAATGCAGAGGGGGATGAGTCAAACTGTCTGGTTTCGTGACATTCTGTGTAGATCAAGTATTTGATCCCTGCAATAGATTGCCATCTCATCAAAGATGGATTCCTGCCTCACAGGAATCTTCAGTGTTCACAGGACTTGCTCTGGATCTTCCAGGATAAAGCAGTTAGGAAGAAGAGATTCACTTAACTCCGGTTCCCAGGGGAAAATTTGGGGGGGGCCACAGCCACAAGCAACTGATTTCCTCATTTTCTCACAGGCAGCTGGTATGAACCATTAGGGATATGGTTGGAGCAAGTGTTTGTATCTTCCAGTGTTATGCCTGTCAAAGATTCCACTTTCGAATTGGGGTTTTCATGGTGACAAGCACATTCTGTTCAGATTTATTTAACATTTGAGTCTTGTTTCCACCCCTGTTCTATAATGTGCTTGTTATCTGATTGCACCCAACAGTTTTGTATTAGTCTTTAATTAGTTTGCACATTTATACTTTTTTTTTTTTTTTGCATAGTCTTATTCATAGCCTGGTTTTGTTGTTGTTGCGGTGGTGGTGGTGGTTAAATCATGAATTATCCTTGTTTTTGGTTTCATGCCTATGTTCTGGCCCCTGCTGTGGTCTTTGCTTATGATTATCGCATTTGCCCAAATAAACAAATGCATTGTGCTTTAATGAACCTCATGTTGCAATTTCCATGAAATCAAGTCACAGTTTTTCTTTCCACTCATTTTCTATAATTTAAAAGAACACACCACACCACTGAATGCGCCATTATACTGATTATGTATGCGCCATTATTAGTTTCAGTCCTCGGTTTTTGCACCAACATACATTGCGTTCTAGCCAGGCATAGAGTTAAGTCTTTCTAAGCTTCCTTTATCGCAAGGCTGTTACTGATAAGCATTCTGGGGATCTAGCCATGAAACGGGATGTTGTTGGCTTGATTGCTTTGTGACCCATTTTCATGTGCCAGAGTCGAGCTGTGATGACAGCCAGCCTCATATAAACCCACCTGGATGCTTGAGAGGACTACATTGAATCTTTAATTTAATGTACAACCATTAATGCCCTCATGAGCTCTGCATCCTGTTATGCACATTTGTGCTAACATCATGAACATAGTCAGTGTCCTTGTGAGACCTTTAACTGCTGGCTTGTCTCACTAATGTTCCATTAATATCATCCCATTTAATGCATTTTCCATTTTAAATAAATAATGCTCCATATTGTAAAGAGGGTTCACGTTCCAAATTTAGCTTCTGTAAAAGTTTATTCTTCAGACCATCACTCTCTAAGGTTTGCTCATTAAATATTAGAGGTGTAATGCAGTGATGCTATCTGTGACTTTAACTGTTACTGCCCCAAATATCGAAATATGTATGTGTTTTTGGAATAAAGTCCAAGCTCTTACTTCAGAGGTAGAAATACCTGATTGATCATGGTGTGTGAATTCTAGCTCAGACAGATCTTCAACCTGTTCCTCAAAAGTACACAAGAGTGTTTTTCTAATATGACTCTCACAGTTTGATTTGTGCATATTAATTTACATTTACGCACTCATCTTTTTCATCAAATATTACATATTGAAGGCCGTCAGGCCGGTGATAAGTATACCAGTGATGCAGAATGCTGAGTGGGTGGAAAAGACGAGAGGGGAAATGAGGTTGCTGTAAAGATCTGCTAGGAGCAAAGCTTAATTATCATTGTCAGAAATTGTCGGCTATGTTGTTGACGAACTACATTACAATCTTTTAATAAAATCTTGAATCACAAGTTTTGGGGACTTTTGAGTCAGTTTTGAGAATTGTATTTTAATGTTATTATTTTCGAATATATGTTATAGAAACGTTCAGGACTATCGTTAAGGACAGGACTATTAGGAATTTTTATCATTATAAACCTACATACAGGTCATATTGATAGTTTTAAAAGATGTCATGCAAAATTCCAACCAGTATACAGTAGATGTACAAAAAACTCTAAATCATATCAGAAACATAAAAAACTTATTTTTTATAAAATCAAATTTATTATTATTATTATTATTATTATTATTATTATTATTATTATTATTATTATTATTATTATTATTATTATTTATAATTTAAGGAAAATGTATTAATGTTTTTGTGACTGTTTAGAAAACATGATCTATTAATTTCAAGTAATTTGTTGCAACTCTACTGAAGATGCAGAAGGAGATTTTTGTAAACACTTAAAAAAAAAAATTTTTTTACGATGCCTATTGTTCAAAGCATTTCCCAAGCTGAAACACTTCAGAATGAGCTTTTCCTTTTACTTTTACGTGTAATTCTAAGATGATGGCCAGAGCAGTGGAACGCATCAGAGTGGTTGTCTGTGATATATTTACGGCATTACTTCTAAGAGGCAGCAAACACTAATGCTTAGTGTTGCACAATCAACGGCAACTGCTCTAACTGCCTGGAGGGACTTTTTTATTAGCACCCTGAAAGATTTATATGTGGTTTTACAGGCCTGTTTCATTGCTTTCTTATTAGACAAGAACAGGTGGAATTGTGGTGGAGCCTACAGTATGTTTAATATGGGCTGAATAGGGAAGAGATGACAAGCTACGAAGTGGGAATTGAAGACTGTGAGGAGAAAAAATAAATGTCATTAATGATTTTATCATGTTTTCGACAGATAAGATTAAGGTTTTAAATCTTTGTTTTACTTTGTCTACTTGAAATTCCAAAACCAAACAAACTATGAATGAAATCACTCACTTTCATGAATGAAAAATGATGGAGCCATTAATGTGCAAAAAGGTGCAATTAATGTAGAGTAAAGTTAAAAATAAATTTTTTTAAAAATCCACCCTGAATGACTGGATAATTAAAACACAGTCTTCAATAACACCTATGACTTTTTTAATGAAATTCTGAGTTGATGTTTTTCAGTTAAACATCTTTCATCCTCATATCCTCATGTTGATATGTTTTTACTTTGCCATTAACCGTATGCCCTTCAACTACCTGCTGATAATGGCAACAGCAGGACTAAGAGTTTTTACTTTTAAAGAGAGAGCAATGCAACACATCAGCATCCGATACTACAACCTTCATTCTAATAACACTTTTCATCTTCTAGATATTTGAGAAGCTGACTGAAGTGTGTCTGTAATGCAACTGCATTGTATAGCTACAATGCTTCCTGGAGGTCAACATATACACCAACATTACTACTTTTTCAGCACTAGATTCCTCAAATATATAAAATTCAATATCCGGGGTAAACCAGCAGGAATTTTTGGTTGTTGTCAGAACATTCTGATGATGTACATTTTTGGTATTAGATTGCTTTTGGAAAGTTATAATTACATTGATGAAATAGCATCAGAACAATGACTATATGATGATGGGATATGCCTCTAACAAATGCCTCTAACACAGTGCCTCAAAACAATAAACAAACCTTTCTATAGTTCTATAGTTCCACAGCAAACTATTCGATCCGGCGCAGGTTTTACACCGGATGCCCTTCCTGATGCAACCATCCCGTTTTAGCCAGGCTCGAGACCAACACTGAATGCAATGGTTGGGTAGTATGGTGTGTGGCAACCCACCAACAAAATGATAGTAAGTGCAGGACTTGCATGCTAACCGCTGTTCCACAGCAAAACACACCATTGATGATTGTAATGAGCACCACAAAAATACCAGACAAAAGTAATTTACTGAAATATTAAATTGGAAAGCAGCCAAAAGTTGGAATGATGTCCAAACACAATCTTACAGTACAATCCTGTGACAGCCAAGATGCACTTCACGGTAAAATTTCCAAAAGAAAATGAAGCAAAGAGGTAACATTACAACACTAAGAAATGTATGACATGTAATATAATGCTCTATATGCGGGAAGCTGTTGTGTCCATCCCAAACTCTGATCGGAATTCCCAACCCTGTTAGAAACTGCCCATGGACGTGGTTAATTATTTGGCAGATGCTTTAAGCTAAAGCGACTTACTGTACATATTTATCTTATTATGCATCTGATCAGTTAAGGGATAAGGGCTTTGCTCAAAGGCCCAACAGTGGAAACCTGGTCGTGGTGGTGGGGATTGAATCTGGGACCTTCCAATCAGCTGGCCAAAGGTTCAAATTGCATTGTTTTGAGATTGTATTTTTGCAAACTTGTTTTTGGGGCATTTATTCAACATTATCCCAACGTCATTTTAATAATGTCATTCTACTGTAACTTTCAAAAACAGCGTTGCCCAGACATTGAAGATCATTACAACATTGTTACAACTATATGACAATGTTTATCCAGTGTTTCTCAAAAGTCCTGGGTGAGAAAAGATGCTCTTGCTCATTTATTTTTAGAAGCTAACCAATTAATTAGATTAATCACCAATGTAACGGATAGATTGTATTATTGTAAGGTTTATATTTTAATAAATCATTTTCTGTCTCATGCTAACATGGCAAGCACGTTCAGCTATTCTTTGACATTACATGAAAATGGATGAAGCTATTGTGAATAAATAAATAAATAAATAAATAAATAAACAAACATCTTCATGCACATGTTAAACTTACTAAAGAACTAAAGAAAGTAATCTTGTGTCCAAAAGCATGTTGGATTTCTGAAGAAGAAGAGGTTTTGGGTTGTTCATTAGTCAGTTTATTAGCTCCATTAATTTTACTATTCTACTCTCATCTACTCTCATCTAAGCAATGTCCCTTTACTCGGATGGAAAATTCAGAGCATTCATCAGAGAAAGAGAAACAAATGAGGGGAAATGAGGGAAAAAGATGGAGTAGTTGCAGAAAAAAAGTGAAAAGAGACAAAAGGGGAAAACATTTATTTAGGCATGGGGAAAAAATAGAAAATAAAACAGATGAATATCATGAACAGATGAACTATTCAGCCAGGAGATTGTGGACACATGATCATCACACCACTATCTGGTTATTGAACATCCCAGCCTCCACAATTCCAGAAAGGTTTTCCATTAGATTTTGGAGTGTGTCTGTGGGGTTTAGCACTCATTCAGCCTCAAGTGCATTAGTGAGGTCAGGAGGACTGGAGTTGATTTGATGTTCCAGTTCATTCAAAGGTGTTTGTTGTAGGCCTCTGTGCAGGACACTAAAGTTTTTTCACTCCAACCTTGGCAAACAATGTCTTCAAGGAGTTTGCTTTATGTCATGCTGGAAGAGGATTGGGCCTCTTAGTTCCAGTGTATATAATTTGCAAATCTACAGTGTACAAAGACATTCTAGACAATTGTGACCCGTCATATCTCATGACCATATCTCATGTCATATTAAGTCACTGAGGTTAGTTTTGTGCTTAGTGTGCAGGAGGCGAAATATATCCAATCTTCAAGTTCAGCAAAAATACTGTTCATAAATACTGTACCTTATTTTCATGATCCTTCAAAATAATTGAAAAGCTTAAATCGTAAAAAAAAAAAATGTTTTAAAGAATGGATACTATTTAAGCTGGTAACTCCAGTTGTGATAGAAAAACATGCATTTTTTTCAAAACAAAACTATACTGCTGGAAAAGTCAATCTTAGATCTATCAGGGAAATCTGGTGTCAAAATAATGCTGCAGATTCCCTCCTTTTTTTGTACTACATTATGAAATCATGATTTGTTGGGTCCGTCTATGTGCCAACAGGTGGTGACAGATATATATTCATTACAGGGCTTGACATTGGCACCCGCCCACCCGCCAAATGCGGGTAAAATTCGGCTGTGGCGGGTAATAACTTTAGTC
>JAQMYK010000037.1:27410958-27421644 GCA_030014345.1 Clarias buthupogon
TAACAAACATTAACGTATCATGGTGAAGAAAAAACTGCGATTTTCTGGTAACAAAATTGTGGCTAGTAAAAAGGCTGGATGGCTAGTGACTACGGAAATCCACTAGCCACATTGGCCAGTGAGCAAAAAAGTTAATGTCATGCCCTGATTCATTATATTGTTTCCGTATATTATGTAGTTATTTACAGGGTTGGGTTGCCAGCTCTAAGCCTGATTGTCTCTGAGCACTTGGGGATGGAGGACCTTGCTCAAGGGTTCCACAGTGCCACCACTTGGCATTGGGGCTCAAACGAGGGACCTTCCAGTCAGCAGGCCTACACCTTTACCATGGAGCCACCCCTGCCGCAAAACCTTCATTTAAATTTTCTAAAAACTAGATTTCTACTTTTTTTCTTCAAGATCTTCTTTATAAACTAAATCGCACTGGCTACATCTCAGCAACCGAATATGATACAGTAATGAACTTGGTGTCAAAATGAAACTTATCGAACCAGGAATCTGATTGCTCAAATTGTAGATGTATAACTGAGAACACCTAAAATGCGACCTCATACAGATAAAGATTTGATGCAATGGGTTACAACTTTGTGGCAAGTGTTAAGAAGCAGACCCTTATATATGTACTGTATATATTCAGCTGTCGAAAAACATTTGCCCCTATAGTATATATTTATATGATCCATTATGATCTAAGACTCTAGAATAATTCCCCTATCAGTCATTTTCTCTGCCATGGAATGGAACAGGCTAGTTCCTCGGCATTAATTTCTGACATCACCCCGTCACAGGGGAGAAGGACACACTCGATTTGATGGGCTAATATTGTGTTGCACAATTAATCACTGCCTTCTGAATGACGCAGGCCCCTCATGGTCTCACACAGACATACACACACTCGGGCACACTCTCGGGTACCCACACACACACACACACACACACACACACACACACTCATGCATAGCCATAGAAGGACAGACTCTGTTTTAATGAGATCTTTACTCATTAATTTTAACTTGTGTATTTTCCCTGATTAAGTTTAGTGATTACTGGTTGGGGGTAGAAGGACAGACATGTCACGATGGAATTTATGTTTTATAAATTGCATAAATTATTTCTTGAAAATAAATATGCTTGTGGTGTGCGCTGAGAAAACCAGTCAGACATTGCTGTGGCTAAAATCTGGAAAAGAGAAATCATGTTTTGAATCATCAAATTGAGTTTTAGTCTGCCAATTTAATATACATCTACATCTGTACTTCTTCTTTTATTGAAAACAAATTGAAAATGTATTTATTAAGCCTACTTTTTAACCTCGCTCTGACTTTCCATCTAAAAACAGTAACATTATCTGAGGAGCCAATTTACCACATACTAAATGCAGTCAGTTTGTCTGTAGATGTCAAAGTTAAATTCTCCTACAATTTGAGCAAGTTGTTGAACAGCTATATGCCATAATGGAATGGACAAAAGCCTAATCTGTTCGGCTTTTAATGAGATACCAGCTGTCAAAAAGACTGCAATGCTCCTGTTCCATTATCAAGACTCACTGTACAGATGGCTGCAAACTTTTAAAAACTTTAAATTACCTGTTAATAACACAAAAATTTACAAAAAGCACAGAAGTTAGTGAATGACTCAGTGATTATTTTTCCACCAATTTTAACATAAGCAGTAGGAACGCATTCCTTAACATGAACTTAAATTTTTTTTTTTACAATTAGCCCATAGTCTGTTTATGCATAAGTATAAAACAGTTCATTCTAGATGATAGTTAAGAACTGGAATTTCTTACAGTCTACCTGAGCCTCCAATAATGAACTGGACTCCATATTAACTTAAACACTTCTCCTGTTATACTGAACTTCCAGCCTCCTAACACACAGTATGATGCAGATCAATCCCTGCTGTCTGTTTTCACCCAAATGAGGATGGGTTCCCTGATGAGTCTGGTTCATCTCAAGGTTTCTTCCTACTGCCATCTGAGGGAGTTTTTCCTTGCCACTTTCGCCATCGCTCTTGGCTTGCTCAGGAACAATCTTATCATTTGATTCATACACATTCACATTTCATACACACTTAAATACTTGTTTTGATTGTGTAAAGCTGCTTTGCAGCAATGTCAATTGTGAAAAATGCTATACAAATAAAATTTAATTGAATTGAATTAATTCTGACTGAGTAATCTGATCAGATGAGAGGCATTCCATGAGTGCTGATATAGGGTATAACAGCACTGGGATAACCTAACCCGGTTAACTACACTACCACTCAAACGTTTGGGATCACCTTCTAAATCCATGGTCGTTCCTGATTTTTATTTCTTTCTACATTACAAAACAATGCTGAAGGCGTCCAAAACATGCAGCAAACTCCTTTAAACAGTTGATATTGAGATGTATCTGCTACTCATGATCTGTAAAACCTTCATAACGGCTGTAATCTGAGGTTCTGTTTGTTAATTGGTGATTTTTAAGGCTCTAAAATGAAGTTCTCTTCTGCAGCAGAGGTAAGTTTTGGTCTTGCTTTCCTGGGAAGGTCTTCATGAGAGCCAGTTTCATCATGGTACTTGATGGGTTTTGCAAATGCAGTTGACAATAAGGTTCTTGCAAAAACTGTTCCAGAAAGTCTGACCTCCGTGTCCTAAACAACTGTCTGTTGTTGTTGTTGTTGTTATATAATTACCTAATTCCATATGTTGTATTTCATAGTTTTGAAATCCCCAGTATTGTTATAGAATGTAGAAAATAAATCTCTAAACAAAAACAATGAAATTAGCATGTAATTTAATGAAAAATAATTAAATTAGGCACCCTGTCCAGGGTGTACCCCGCCTAGTGCCCGAAAGCCTCCTGGGATAGGCTCCAGGCCCCCCGCGACCCTGATCAAGGATAAAGCGGTATAGAAAATGAATGAATGAATAATTAAATTTAAATTAAATTCCAAACTTTTAAACAGTAGTGTATGTGTATTACTCTGCATCACAGGTGTTCTAACGATCGTTGTCCCCAGCATGGTTGAAAGTAGGTGGGTACAGTTTGTAGTACTGAGGGCAGAGCAGTTGTCTGCCAAAACATCTCAAGTCACTGGCAATATTCAAGTGATGACCCATCTGTTTCTTACAGTAGGTACTTGGGTTAAAAACCCTTGCCAACAGTGTTTTACTGATGGTTCTTATAGTACCCTAAGGATCTATCCAGTGATGGAAACTTCACAGAACTTTTTTAAGTGGCTCTGAATAAATGTGTCTGCTGAAAGCCCAAATGTAATGTAAAACCCACATTCAAGAACAGTCACAGAAGCATTTTTAGCAACAAAAAAAAAAAAACACATGCATTCTTAAAATCGTTGTCACGTTAGTAATTGCTTATAAGTCATTCTGAATTGCCTCTGAATCAGCCTTGTTGTTCTGTTCACGGATCACGTGAAATAAAAAGTTAACTCACTTCTTACACAAGGCTGAATCCCAAATCCCTCTCTAACCTCTAATCAAATAAAATAAGTGGAAATATAAAGTAAATCTTAGGACTGATCACCACCTCCATGGTTTATTCTACTCACCTATGTACATACAGTAGTACCAGTAAGAATTTTAAACTACTTTCACTCCTGTTATTCACACTGTCAAACTGTCGGTTTGTGTGAAACTCTTGATAACCACCTCAATGCTATTTCTAACAGTCGTGGTGGATAAGGATATATGCTGGTGGCATAAAATAACTGTCTAAATAAATAAACAAATCATAATCTGTTGATAAATGGTGTTTGTAGGACTGTTGTATAAAAGCAACATTACACTCGAGGACAGGCTGTTGTCATGGGCGATTCTATGATTTTGTAAGTGGGGGGAACAGGGGGGACCATGAACCAGTTGAGGAGGGCCATGGAAAATCAGATTCAATTAGAAATATATAATGGCTTAAAAATGTTAAGCATGATTTTTAAAATCTTGAGCAATGCCTTGAGCTCTAATACGGGAGCCTGAAAATCATTTAGTATTTTTGGGAAAAAAGATTTTTGAACATTTAGAGTAGAGGTTGTGAAGCAACATTTTTCAGAGTTGAAATGTGATTGCTTTCCTTTTCATGTATTAATGCATCCAGCCTTCAGACATTTTTTTTGTCTTAGCCATATATAGTAGAAAATCTCTGAATTGGATCATGTGAAGGGTTCTCCTCTAGGCATATTTGTGCAAGAACAATTCGTAGAGTTAAAACATTAACAGCTCAAAAGCCTGACCTTGTCTGTGTGCACTAGAACAATTCATATCTAGACGTGAGTAAAAATAGCTGTATTTGCCGAGGACTAATTTGCTCCTCACCCTTGAATCCCACATACTTTTAATTGCGAGTCTAAAGAGCCATGTCGTCCCATTAAACACATTCCAAACATTCCTTTAGGTCTCCCGTTATCAACGAGTGCTTTGTGGCAGGGAAAAGAAAACATTATGAGCAAAAGGCAGGCAGTCATACATTAATGATGAGCCTCTCACTTCATATTTCATGACAATGCACAGCCATTACACAGGCTACCAGAGGGCCATTACCCCAAAGCTGATAGGCCACAAATCTTTAGAATAATAGCTACATTAACTGTACTCTAAATGGAGCATGCATCAAAAGGAAACAATGGTACGGTCCAACCACCCAGAGAAAAGAAGTTATAAAAGTATGCACACATTTACTAGAAATGCGTCATTTTGAATGTGACTCATATAATAAAATGCTGTAAGCAAATCCATCAGTAGATTACGCTCGGAAAACTGTGACAGGTGAAGACATTATTTCGCCACCCGAAAAATCCCCGAATGCTCGCTGTCATATGTTTTGGCACACAATGTTTAGACAGGGACAGCGTCAGCCCGAAGCCGTCCTCAGGCCATATACCGTCAAACTCTTGTTAGCTTTGTGTCAATCAAATATCCTGTGCTTGATTTATTTGAAAGATATTACATTGAGCATTTCATTTACATTGAAATATTTACATCGAGCATTACATTGGAAATGGTTATGATTGCACTACACCACTATCTGTATCTGCTTAGTGCTCCAAATAATCATAGTGTAATCAGATTTTAACCTGTGAGGGTAATTTAATATGAACCTTACCACTCTGTGCCTGGAAACACTGGGGGAAAAAAGAAAAAGAAGAGAAAGGTAAACATGCAAGCAGTGTCAGAATTTAGATAGAATTCTGGTTCTGACAATTCCTCAAACTGAGCCATATAATTCAAACATCTATGATATTTTCTATTGAATTAAGTTAGCTCTATTTAGCCTAACTGAATCCACCATTATACATTAATGAATTTTCCTTGTTTTTGTCTCATAAACTTCATACTGTATATAATTGCTAGCACAGTGGTATAGTGATTAGAACTGTCACCTTGCACGTCCAGGATGAGGGTTCGATTTCCGCCTCTGTGTGCATAGAGTTTGCATGTTCTCCGCATACTACATGGGTTTCCTCCGGGTACTCTGGTTTCCTCCCACAGGCCAAAGACCTGCAGATTAGGCTAACTGGGATTCCCAAATTGCCCATAGTGTTTGGATGAGTGTAGGCCCCCCCCGCAACCCTGAATACAGAATAAAGCAGTATAGACAATGAGGATGTTAGTGTTTTAAAAAGAAAAGTGTGATCCTAGATCCTATTTGTATCTTTTTAGAACGCATTCTGTTTAATCCAAAAACTGTTTTCATACTCAGATCGGCCTTAACATTACAAGGCGAGACATTAAGCCCAATATTGAGTGGTTTGCTCTTGTGCTGCAGATCTGGCCCCTTAGAGGATTACTAGACAAGGCCTCTGGGGTGTGCTGTGGTGTCTGGCATTAGGATAGTAGCAGGTCCTTTGAGTGCTGTGTGTTGTGGGGTGGGGCCTGAGATTAGTTTGTCTGGCGCATCCTTGGATCGAGCTCTTGGGAATTTGGAAGCCGGATCAACAACCTTGAACTCTTTGCCTCCTAAGCCCTGTAGTGTTACACTGGGTCTTCTGGTGCATTTATATTGTGGCCAGCATTGATCTTTTTCACCAATTTGTGTTACATTGGCCATTCTGTGAGATTGGACCAGATGGGCCGTTGCTCCTCGCAGATGAGCTTTGGGTGCCCATGATCCTTTCACAAATTTACTGGAATATAATTGATGATCACTGTTATTCAATTGACCTGGCGGTGGTGGTAGTGTTGTGGCCGATCTGTGTATTTTGATGCATCATTATAATATGGTACATTATTATTGTCGGTGTGTATAGCAAACCAGTTACAGCATTTCCAATCCAAATTATACTGTGGTGCTCCACAAAAAACACTCAATCTAAATTAAATATTGTCAAGTTAATCACAGTATAGAACAAACCCAATCCATGGGTTAAGCTGTATCTTTCTTATAATCAAGCTGCTTCACATCAGAACAATTGAGTGGGAAAAAAACCCCACCATATTCAATCCATTTAAGCACCATCGTTCTGCGCGTCAGTCCTCCAATCCCCATGGGTTCGTGTTCCCATTAGTCAGCATTCAGATCAATTTTGAATGTCTGTCTGCCACAAATCATCCACCATTAAGGCATAAACAAGCAATTAGTGTCTACATATATGAACAGCAAAAAGTCAGGTCCCATTTCCTGGACTGACGGTTTGAGGCCTTGTTTGAATAAATCTCAAGGGTTGAGGTTGGATCGATAGGGAGTGGAGCTTCGGACAAACTGCGATGTTGATGTTAAACTCCATGGTGGTAAACGACAATTTACACTGTCACAGTAAAGCTGAAGAGTTGACCTTTTTCTCATTAAAATATAATTGATTGGCAGACATGGCAGCTTGTAGCCTCTATTAAGACTGACACGAGTGAAGGTACTCAGCTTAAGGAAATTAATTCTGCTCGGCAAACAGTCAAGATCCACAGTGAAACTCATGCTCCTTTCATTTAGGAAACACATTCCAAGGTTTAATTCTAATTCCGACAGGGAAATATCAACCATATATCACATTGATGAGTAATATAGCAGTCTCCACACATAAACGTTATTTACTCACTCATAAACTCACAATATTTACTCACCCATTACATGATCATACAGTATACACAGTTTGCAGTTTATTAGGTATACCAATCGAGTAAGTAATAAACTGCGAGCTGTGTATACAGTTTGAAATATTATTAGACTTACAATCTTGGCGGCTTTGCATCAGTATACATTGGGCCTGTGCTGTAGACAACCACAATGGAACTAAATGTTGTATCTGAAGTTTAAAAAGCTGGAAAAACATCACCTGGTCCTGGTCATCTCCAACTGTCTCACAGATGTTTTTAACTTTAGCCTCAGAACCCCGCATGAGAGTGGAATCTGCTGGAATCACTGAGATCACGTTTGCAGAATTCTGATCACGTTTGGTGTGAACCTGAACTGAAATGCTTCACTGGTATTTATATGATTCGTGCCCTTGCAACATGATTGGCTGATTGGAACATAATGGCCGCAAGGTTACAACCTGGTAACACTACCAACCTCACAACCTCAAATTCTTTATGTAAATACATAGACCAGGTGGAACGTTTCCTCAATAGTCAAAAACAACTGAATCTTGACCCTCGTATTGCTGCGTTCAGGGGCCCAAACAGGTGAAAGTCCAAATGGAGCAAGATCAGCACTATATGGAGGATGCTTTAACACCTCAAAACAAAGTTTTGCAGAGTGTTGACAGTGTGGGTAGAAGTGTGTGGATGTGCATCATCGTGCAAGATCACAACCCCCTTTGATAGCAGTCCTCTGCATATAAAAGTTTAGGCTTCAGCTCTTCAAAAAGCATCTCACTGTAACAAGCACTGTAGATTGTTGAACTTTTTGTTGAACTGGCCCTTGAGAATCCCAGAAAACTGTATCCATCAATTTTCTAACTGATGGTTGCCTTTAGATCTTTTTCTTGTTTGGGGATTGAGGATTTTTCCGTTCCATACTATGCCGTTTACTCCCAGGCTTGTAGTGATGAATCCATGTCTAGTCACCAGTAATGATTCTCTTTAAGGATCTTTCACCTTCATTAGAGTAACAGTCCAAATTTTGCTCGCAGATATCCAAACACCTCTGTTTATGCACTTTTGTACGTTGTTTCAGCACCCTCAGACCACAAAAAAAAAACAAAAAAAAATCACTGCACACTGCTCTTCTTTCGTGCAAATCACAAGTGGGGCATCCATTTTTGCTCGCACCGCAGTTACAAATGAACTGGTGTAACACGTTTACACCTGCACAGCAGTGACTGGGGAGACAGTAGCCTTGAACAGAAAGTGCTGATAAAACAGTGCGGCCAACAGAAGTTTTAATATAACTGGAGTGCGGATCATTTTTGATGCACCCTAGTGTTTTTTTTTTATATGTAAAGATTACACTCACCATTTCACATAAATCTACCTTCGGTTCTCACCAATCACCATCCACCTCCATCAAGGACTTTTTATAATATAAAATTTTATAAAACGGGGCCAGGGGTAGCTCAGTGGTTAAGGCATTGGACTACGGTTCGGAAGATCCCAGGTTCGAACCCCACAACCACCAAGTTGCCACTGTTGGGCCCTTGAGCAAGGCCCTTAACCCTCAACTGCTCAGATGCGTAATGAGATAAAAAATGTAAGTCACTCTGGATAAGAGCGTCTGCCAAATGCCTAAATATAAATATATAATAACAAATTCAGATGCCCGGTTTCTTCTATGGCACACAATCCAAAATCTATCATTGCAACTCTATGAAATACACACACAGAATATATTTCGAGGATTTGCACTTTGCCAATTGTTAGAGCAGGTGTCTCTAACTGCTTTTTCATCCAGTGCTATCACTTTACAACATGATATGTGCCTTGCTGATTCAGTTCAGAAGATTTGCAGTTTTATTAATGCTGGAAGCTGAAGTGGGGAATAAGCCAAAAATAAAGAGACCCCAGTAAACCATGTGAATGAATCATACATACAGTACAGTATGCACACATGCAGCTAAAACCGAGGGGTTCGTAATATTAAAGCCCAGCATAATAAGTTGGTAGACTTGATTAAAGAGAGGTAACCTGATGATTACACAAAGTTTGTGCGAAATCAAAGTTGATATGCGAGCACCAGCGGCGCGCGATAGGATCGCATTAAACACAGCAGGAGGAGAATGGAAATTTTATTTATTTGATTTATTTGAGGAATATGAACTGCTTGAACATGCGCTCGAACATCTCCATTTTGGAGCGTGCATGTCTTTGATGACTGCAGAGATCAAAGCCGAGAGATTTGCAGTTATCTGCAGTAAATTTTCTAGTCACCCGCAGTCTTTCCCTTTTATATTTTTTCTTGTTAGAAGAGTTTGATAATCGGGAAAAAAAATGTTGTGTACTTAAAATTCTAACACTCTATGGTATTTTTTGGGTTATCCATGTCAAAGAGCAACCCTTGTAGTTTTCTGAGAATTAAAAGCTGAACAGTGCTTGGTAATGCATTTAATCTGAGGAACCGCTTGTTATTTTATGGGAAGCGAGGGCCTAGTTTGGAACAGGCAACCTACAAGCCTACACAGATCAGCCAGATGCTATTGTCCTATCATAAGCAGTCATAAATAAAGCTATAAAGCATTTATGAGTCGAGGCGAGCCAGACTGCGACAGCATGTGAGGTCTAAATGCCAGACAAGGGAAAGACAGATTCACAACAAGTCCATCTGACCAATCAGATGGTATGCAGCCATTCGATGGTGGTATCAATTTTTAATTAATCTGCTCCATTTTCTATTGAGTGTTCGGTGTACACATGCTGCTGCATCATATCAAGTGTGCTTTTTTTTCTGCTTAAAGACCGACACTGTAACAAATGTGAACCCAAAACAGCCGGATGGACTGTAAGTATCTTTGAATGTACTGTATTTTCATTGATTTATTTTTTTCTTGCAAAATTGTGATCAATAACAAATCTACTGACATTTAAAGCAAAAACCAAACACTTTTTTAAAAAAAGCAAAGCAAAGCAATTTCATGCAAATGATATTCTATTTCACTTTTCACCAGGCTTGTTATGGTTTTCCAACCATGAGGCCACTTAATCCTGTGCTCATCTTATAATACCCAGCCACTGCTTGCAGTACCGGTCCCAAGCCCAGCTAGAAAAATGGGAGGGTTACCTCAAGAAGGGCATCCGGCATACAAACTTGTGCACGGAGTAAAAGCTGCCATCACATTATCTGGGGTCACCCAAAAGATGAAGGGTTCCCTTTGGAGTCTGGTTCTTCCTCTGGTCACAGACAGAGCTTATCCTTTCTGTTATAACTGGCTTGATCATTAGGAATCAATTGAAGTACTGTATAAACTCAAAAACAACCAAATGTGTCCGAGCCAGCAAAGAAGGATCAGATCATCTAATGATTACTGAACGGTAGACTTTAATGAATAAAGGCAATACTATTGCTGCTTTTAGTGTGCTAAGGACATTCGATAACAAGCTGTCACTTGAGACTCTTTCAAAATGTAATCTACTATACATTTTGGCTGTCCACTTCTGATCAGATCTCCTGAGATGGATGTTAATACGTGGAATCGAAAGAACCTAATACGCTTCAACCTGGCAAATTGTGTTAACCCACAAGAGGTTGACACTAGTATTATTGTAATAATTCTTTTTGTATGTATATTTATTAAATGTGCATTTTGAACTTCCTAGTG
>JAQMYK010000037.1:27425245-27442238 GCA_030014345.1 Clarias buthupogon
CCCCCCCCCCCCCCCCCCCCCCCCCCCCCCCCCCCCCCCCCCCCCCCCCCCCCCCCCCCCCCCCAAGCCAGCTGCTTGTCCTTTTTTTCCATTTTCTTCCATTGGACGGTGCTTAAACAAGCTAATTAGCCTTTTACCCTATTTTGACCTCAGCAAAGAATAACCCCTCCCCTAGCGTTTTGCCCAACTCTGGTGATCTATGTTGGGTGTGGCTTAGTGGTACATAGACACTAAAACTGCATGTTTAGATGAGGAGTGTAATAAAGGTGGTTTTACAGTATGCATGAAAAATATATTATCTAAGGGGAATATCAGCTGAATAAAAGCAGTGCTGAGACCAGTGTTAAGAAATTATAAAATATGGGATCTTTAATGTAAGGTTAGACTAGCGTGGACATTAAAAGGGTAAAAAGCAAAGCCAATTTCTAGCTTATGGTTAATATTGGTTATTTATAAGGATATTTTACTCCTTGTAAATTATTTCTCTTGTCATTTTGGCTATTTGGTTAATCTAAGGAAATTGCCTTTAGTTAAATGAGTTAAATAAGAAGGTGAGGCTTGTTGCTGGAATGGTAAAGGAAATAGAACAAAATAGCTTCACTTGTGTGTTGTATAAGCTTTTCACGCTCTCTCTCTCTGTCGTTAATTTTTCCACTGCGTTATGGTTTGCCCAGTTTGTCCTGTTGTATCGTGTTCCGTGATCAGTTGGGTAGTAGTCAGTTCAGAAATTAAAAAGCTTCGATATTTTCTTCTCCCTGTCATCCCTGGGATTTGTCAGAAGTATACAACCATTTATTTAATATCACCTTATTTCTTTATGCATGAGTATTAAAAAACATGATAATGAGGCATAAAATTATCATCAGAACATCCTGTTTCTGATGCTAAATATCATTTAATCACCCTTTAATAATTTAGAGACATATCCTGTGTCCACAATGTGTGTGTGTGTGTGTGTGTGTGTGTGTGTGTGTGTGTGCAGTGCAGTGCAGCGCAGCAAATGTGTGAGAGAAAGGGTTTAGTAGTTCGGTCATATGACACGTGATGTAGTGCGAATGCGTCATGGCGTGTCTGTGTGTGAGTGTCAGTATATATTTTTGTACGTGTGTGGTGTGTGTGTTGGTGTTGGCTGACAGAGCTGCCAGGCTCAGTGAAGGGCCGTTAGCATGCGTGGTGAGCTGATTGATTAATGTGTGTGTGTGTGTGTGTGTGTGTGTGTGTGTGTGTGAGAGGAAGCACGGCACTTTGATTAATTGGGCTCAGGACCTCATCTGCGATGTTTTGATGAAAATGAAGAGAGGAAGAGGGGAAGGAAGGCACAGTACCCTAATGAATCCGGAATACTAGTAACTGGGGAATGCTGATTGTATGTGTGTGTGTGGTGTGTGTGTGTGTGTGTGTGTGGGTATATGTATGTGAATATACATTTTTTTTCACAACACCATCTTTCAATCCTGGAATCTGATTAGTCAGAAGGTCTTAATTAACTTTCTACAGTAGTGGCTCTGATAGTGCCAACTGTAATGCACAAAGATTTATATTTACTCCGCTCATTTAATTCTAAATACTTGAAAAGTGGATGCTCTATATAAGCTATAGCAAACCTGATGATCAACAAATTGTAAACTACTATTTATTAAGTAAGAAAAAAATTATATGGGGAGATATTTGTTTAACATTTATGGAAGGAGTCTCCAGTCCAATAACTTTCAGAAACAGAACAAAAAAAAGCCTGCTGCAGGAACAACTGTTTATACAGTCACTGCTATAACATGGATGCTAACATGAACCAAACTATTTGACTATCAAACTACATCAAAATTGATTGGTAATGTCATTATTATTTTTCATTACATTTAACATAACTATAAATTGCTAAAATAGCAAACGCTGTTCTTTAAAATGGAAATACTAGCAATATAAGATCAATGATTTTTACAAACAAAATCTCTATTTTAAGTTAATTATCATTAAACAGCTAGTTTTTCTTTAATATAATTTGTTTTAAATACTAAAAATAATGATTTGACTTAAGTCGATGTTGATAAATCCACCAAGATCATTCCCAGACGTTGCTGCAACCATCCATAGGAGTCTAGTGAGCAGATTGGCTGTGCTCTCTTGGGGGGTGGGTTTGCATAGCTGCACTCTCCCATCAATCACTGTGAGTCTAACCAATCGCGGTTGACTATGAGCTTGTGTACAGTCCAAAGACATAAAGACCAGGCTAATTGGCATTTTCAAATGGCCCATAGTGTGTGAGTGAGTTTATGAGATCTTTTGCAATAGACTGGCACCCTATCCAGGGTTTATCTCACCATACAGGATCGGCGTTGAATGAGTGAGAAAGTGTTCATAAATTCTGCATACAGCAATGTGTTAATGTAATATGTTGTTGTACAGGATTATTCTATTTTATATTTTTTATTGTACTGTAAAAATTTGAATAAATAAATGAATAAACTTCTATGAAGAAATACTGTACATCCAAACTTTTTACTGTCAGTTTAGTAGGGATTCTCAGTATCATAACTTTTTCACTCTATAGCCATCACTTAAAAATTTAGACTTGATGCCTAGACCCTGAGGGGCAGCAACAATTATACTGAGAGAAAACTTTGCTTTGCTTTGTGTGTTTTATTCCATTTAAATATTCTTATATCTAGACTGGAAGCCCAAGAGGGTCAGGTCAATATGGAAAGCATAATATCTAAGATCTGCAGGTATCTAAGATGAGAACAAAAGTCTTTCATGGTAAAAATTCAATCTGATGAACAACAATTATCACCCAGCATGCCCAGCAACCAATTAAGTGCTAGAGCAAAGCTGGTGGTGTAACACTTCCTGACACTTGTAATCACTTATATTGATGTAAGTAATGGCATCCTAGTCAGTGTCATAATCTGTTATTTCACCCTTTGTGTGTAGCAGAAAAAGCAAATGAATCAATCTAAAACTTATGGCTACAGTGACTGACTCATCAATTCATTCAGCACTTGGCTAGAGAAAATTTTCTTAAACAAAAACTGCACCTAAAAGAATAGCAAGGTATCAATATCTTAAGGAAATTAAGACAATTAGTTATCTTTAAAAAAAAAAAAAAAAAAAAAAAACTGTGGTCAGATTTTAAGGAACTGACCAAAACACAGTATTGGTACTGGAAATTTATGTTTAAATGCTACTTCATGTTTATGCAACACGTAAGTGACCAATCTTTGAACCAAAAATTTCAAGTTGCTAACTTCAGCCATTTTAAAGAGATTATGAAACCATAATAATATAGAATGCAAATTATTCATATTTCTTTAGGAGTATTGATACTTAAATTAGTGTATGCTTCTAGAGCATTTTTTTTTTTTTTTTGCTAAAAGCTTAAAAAGCAAAGAATCTGTCTGTAACCATGTCAAATTCATGTTGCAATAACTTCACCAATTCCATGTTTTGGCTGAATGCTTTGAATTGCTCACTAAATTTAAACTAGAAAAACATTGATACATAAATGTTAATAAAGTACAGAAAGTATGAAAGTAAAAGTGGAAGTTTCCCAATAATAAATGAAATCTACATTTATTTCAAATCATATATTGATTTTAGATATTAATGGTAAATTGTTGCCATATTTACCAAGGAAACAAGAAACATGGGAAAATATTAAAGCTTAGACTAACTAACAGTTTCTGGTAAATGTTACCTAGGATGTTAGCTATATAATTTCACTTTGTGGTAACAGCTAACATTTTTACTTTGGATTAGAAATAATAATTTGTATTAGGGCTAATAATAACAATAATAATACTATTCCAGGATATCACCAATAGCCAATAGAGACATGTGCAGGTGGAGACTTCTTGTAAAGTATGTTTCTGAAATTCAATTAAGATAAGTCAACATTTAATTGCAGATATGTGACCATAGGTTTAATAATAATAATAATAATAATAATAATAATAATAATAATAATGTAAATTTTAGTGTAGATACCCACAATTCGAATTTCTAATCAGAAAAAATAGGATTGCAGGTCACTTTTTACTGACAACATTCAAAGCAACAGATGGCAGAAGTACAGTTAATGGATATTAGGCTACAATGTATTTTTGTTTATAATTATGTTCGAGATATCATACAGATAAAAGAGTAAAGTAGCAATTGATAGCTTCTGTTCTGATGATTATTTTCATATGCGGTATGTTGTGGTGGACATTGTAAAATATTTTTTAAAAGTGTGTGAAAATGAATGAAGTAGGTAATAAGAATATTAATTTGCGGAATTTTGATTTGTTACCATAATGTGATTAGTTCAGAAGGTGTAGAAATATGTTATTCCTCCTGGATTTGGTGGCATTTGCTAGCGGTAGTGTTAGCTCATTCAGTGCTTCTATTGCAAATGAGATGATGCTATGTTTTACACTTCATAAAATGATGTGCAGGTAACATACTAATACTGACATTTCAAGCTTTCTATTTAATAGCTAAATACCTGTTCCAATAACTGTTTGGTTGAATCTCAATAGCATGAATTGGAAAGCAAGTGCGCTACGGAGGGCATACAATAACCTGTTACACATACTGTACCAAGTAATGCCCTTATTCATAGGGTTAGACTGAGATTTGGGACTCAGAACAGTAGCTAGATTTGTAGCTCAAAAAGATAAAAGATTGTGCCTACAAAATGTCAGGTATATATAGTTTTGTCCAAAAGTCTGAAATCACAAGGAAAATTATAAAATAAAAAATAAAATAAAAAACAGCAATGTTTTAAATGATATACATACTTACAGAAATACTTACATACATACTTATACATATTTACAGAATTCTTTAGAATTTCTTATATATGCTTCAGTGGACAAAATAAGGCCCACAGAAAATCTGACCTTTTGTACAATGGTGTTAACATGCTGAAGGTCTTAATTTTGTACAGTACTGACCTAGCAATTGTGTAACATCTGCTTTTGTCCAAACCAAAATTGAATCATCAATATTTCTTTTTGCTTGTGTTTGTATTTGAACAAAAACTAATTTCTAGTAATTTTGAAAATAATATTCCTAGATTTTCCCAATGTGGTCTCAAACTTTTTCAACTGTGGTATAGTAATTTTGCATTATAGATATGTTCAGTATAAAGTTCAGTATAAATTTAAACTAGGAAAAATACAATTATTGTTTTAAATGTTTTGTCTACTATAAAATAAGTATAATAATAATAAATGTAAAATGTAAAAGAGATAATGAATGTAAAATTTCCTACAATAAAAGATGTCTACAACATATTATTTCCAATATGTTATTATGAGTGAATTTGCTCAGAGACAAAAAGAGATAAGTAGTACGCATGGAATAGACTTAGAATCTTCGGGTTAATGATGCTAGCCAATATACACTGCCTGGCCAAAAAAAAGTTGCACACTCTAAGATTCATTTGGTCACTTGTACCCTAGCAGCACAAACCCACGGATCCCCTTTGTTAATCCATAGCCACCTAGAACCTGTCATTGTGGCCTCTATGTTCTTCCGGATGGCTTTTTTCCTTCTCTCACCTGTGATGCCAAGTGCTATGTAGGCTCCAAATAGGGACCGGCCTGCAAAGCCCCTGCACCCGACCTCCACAGGTAAGCATCTAGCTTTCTGCCCTTCTTTTTGGCATTCCTAAACAAGGCCCTGATATTTTACATTCTTCTGATCAAAGGCCTCCTCCATTCTGTCCTCCCATGGCACAGTGAGCTCCAGGATAATGATGTTCTAAGTTACCTCTGACACCAGCAATGTCTGGTCTCAAAAGAGGCTTGGCAACAAGTTGGGGGAATCTTAATTATTTGTTCTACCAGCAACCAAGTCTTTCAACAGTTTCCAGTCTTGGGCTGTGTACAGAATTCCGGATGTTGCTCTGGGCCTCTCTCTCGGCTTCTCTTTGGCTCTAACAAAGCTGATGGTCGGACGCAAGCGTTATGGTGACCAGTTCATGTGTGAAAATGATTCCTCATGCTGCCAGAACCACTCTAAGTACTGGAATATGCCTGTGCCATCAGGGAAGAAAGACTCCATATATGTGACAACCTGGTAATTCTGTACATTCAGTTGACTTAATTTTATTGCCACATACAGTAACGTTGCTGAGTCTAGCCCTGAGTAACTGAAGCAACCCCAGATCATAACACTGCCTCCAGAGGCTTGTAGAGTGGGCACTACAGTATGCATGATGAGTGCATTGCTTCATGCACTTTCCTTCTTACCCTGACGCACCCATCGCTCTGGTATAGGGTCAATCTTTCCGCTCCCTTGCAAAAAAAAATTTGTTGTTTTTCTGATTAGTCTCAGTAACAAGTAGTTTTCCTATGGCCAGACAGCTATTTACTCCCAATGCTGTACGTTCTCATCACATTGTGTGTGTATGGAAATGATCTTACTTTCTTTATTAAACATAACCATGGTATTTCCTGTTGATTTTTCTTACCATGCAATTTCACCAAGTGTTTAAGCGATCTCCGTTCATGTTTTTTTTTTTTTTTTTATGGCCACATTTCTCCCACAATGTTGATGGTTCAGCACAATCCTTCCAGGTCTTGCTGATGTACAATATGAAAGGTTCTTAATCCAGTTCCATTCATTTTAAATATCCTTAGTTGTTTTCTTGCTTGACGCTGCCCAATAATTTGACCCTTTCAATCTTTTTTTTTTTTTTTGGTCAGGGAGTGTAGCTGTGTGTGCCGATGTGTGTGGAAGAGGGAAGTGAGCTTTTCTAGGAAAAAATGCACTGTCTGATTTGACATGTGTACAGTAAGTGGAAGAAGGTCACCATATTAAGGAAAAGAAAATGGAGGACATCCCCCCCAAAAAATAAAAATGAGCAAATGGTATTTTTCTTTCTATAAACATTTTGAGGTAAATCCTCCCACACTGTTCTAAAATCTTAAATTATCTTTGAAATACAAGTAGTCATAAAAAAGCCATAAAACATTTATGAGTCATCAGGTTCCAAGCCAAGGAGTAATAATTTGAAATATTATATATTTATGTGATTATTTACTTTTTGGGCTTCTTAGCAATATTCCTCAGGGCTCTGTCCCAAGCCTCATTTTGAATTCAGAATAAGCTGAGATGAATGTCATTCTCCTTCCTTAATCAACTCCTTGGCTGCTCTTATCAGCACACTCCGCTACTCCCTGCTAACGTCTCCCACAAACACAAAAAACACACTGTCTTTATGTAATGTTGCTTCGTCCCACACACTCACGAGGCTCATTGCTCAGCTGTAGGGGAGAAAAATGATGTGTTTGTAATTATGGCTCAGAAACAATAGAGGACGATTTCCGCTATCTCAATGACACAGTGCTTTATAGTTATATTATTGCCACGAAAGAACACTACACAGCAAAGTCCCCAGTGCTGAATTAACGCTTACAGCCTTTATATAGGCAAATGAACATCAGGTTTAATTTAAACGTTGTAGGTGTTACTCAAACACCATGATTTTTCTCTGTGGGGCCATTAAGTCAAAAAATAAGCTGTGTAAAGTGATAAATATATGAAGACTTAGCATTTTAAGATACATACTGTACATGGAAGTAATAGATCTAAGTTTAGTTTTGTCAAACTTTTACTGAAACCGTTGTACAATGTACAGGCAGTCTGAGACCCTACAAAGAAAAGGATGCTTGTACAGTATCTATAGCCATACAGTGCACAATTCGGCATGTACACATACCTGTGTTAGGCTTAAAAGCCTAGGACCAAGCTTTCTACTTATACCTCTCAGTTTCTCATCTCAAACTAAGCTTTGAATTACCCACAAGCCCCCTAGAGCGACAGCACTGTAGGCAGGGAAGGGGGAAAAAAAGAGAAGGAAAAGAAAAATCAATGGGGTTCAAATGAGAATTGGGCATAACATTATGCTGTGGTACTGACAAGCTAGTAAGAATTCATTAGTATCGCATGTCCCTGCAGGCCAATTTTTTACAAAGATGCTAGTGGAAGGATTTACACATCCAATTGGAGAGAACCAGTCTGACTGGAGAGAAGTGAAAATTAATTCTATGAGCTTAACATGTGCGCTCATAGTGCTCATGGAAATATATGAAAAAATAACACTACTGCGTGCCCATGTAAGAGTATAAAGTCTTATTTAATTCTAAAACGGATCAGTAAAATCTGATTGGCTAAGCTAAATTCAGAGCCATTGTAAAATCCGTAATATACACACCTGTGAACACATCCCAATACTTTAATTCTGTATTAAAGCACCAGGCATTAAAAGTATAAAACCATGTCATTTAGAACTGCAGTTCCAAGAAATGTGCAAAAGTCATCCATCCTAAGCTTCAGCCCTTCAATAAGCATCTCACTATAACAAGCACAGCTGATTGTTGAACCTTTTTCCTGATATTGTTCCAAAACTACCCCTTAAGAATCCCAGAAAAATGTAAGCATCAAATTCCCAGCTGATGGTTGACTTTTGAACTTTTACTCAGTCGCGACGAAGAAATTATTCTCTTTAAGAAATTTTTGCCTTCCTTAGAGTATCGCTCTAAATTTTGTTTGCAGATATCCAAGCGCTTTCGCCATACTGTGCACAAAGTCTTCAATAAATAATTGCATCAGTTTACTTTTGGACCACAAAAAATTAATCATTGCACGGTGCTCTTCTTTCGTGCAAATCAAAGTGAGGCATTAATTTTTGCTCACACCGCAGTTACAAATGAACTGATGTAATACATTCACCAGCACAGCAGTCACTGGGGAGACAGTAGCCTTGAACGGAAAAGCACTGATAAGACAGTGCAGGCAACAGAGGGTGCGACTTGAGACTAAGATAAACAAACAAACAAAAATTAAATGTTGTTTAAATTCCATTGCTTTGTTTTATTAGTTCTGGTTACTTTTTAAGTGTAAATTCTTAATCAGAAATATAAAAGCTAATTACAATTAATTAATTAAAACTATAAAAACATTTTTATTTATTAGTTATACTGTAAATGACCTCTCACTGTCCACCTGCAGTACCCTACAGGGAAACACTAGAAAAACACTGGTCTACAACGAACTGGGTGACCATGTGCATAAACTGTACTTACTTCACCCATATGTGGACCATCAACCCCTACAATTTTAGTTGTCAATCTGACAAACCAGCCATTAACTCACTTACTCACTCATTCATCGTCTATACCACTTTATCCTGTATTCAGGGTTGTGGGGTGTCTGGAGGCTATCCCAGGAGACTTACTGTACAGTAGGGCACGAGGCAGGGTACAGTACACCTTGGAAAGGGTGCCAATCCATCAGAGAGCACACACATACACACACTCATTCACACACTACGGGCAATTTGGAAATGCCAATTAGCCTAATCTGCATGTCTTTGGACTGTGGGAGGAAACCGGCGTACCTGGAGGAAACTCACCAAGCACGGGGAGAACATGCAAACTCCATGCACAAAGAGATGGGAATCGAACCTGCCTTGGAATCAAACCCGGATCCTGGAGGTGCAAGGCGACAGTGCTAACCACTACACCATCATTAACTAAAAAGTCATTAACTAAAAAGTACAATATACGTCCAAAACGTATACACGTGGACACCCAGGTATTGAGCACCCAGTTCAAAAAGCATTGGCATTATTATCGAGTTGTTCCCCCTTTAATGTTAGAATAACCTTTACACTTGGCAATGCTTTCCACTAGGTTTCAGAGTGTGACTGCTGCGATTTATGCTCATTCAGTCACAAGACTGTCAGTGATGCCAGGGTAAATGGGGAAGCCTGGTTCACTGTCATCATTTCGATTTTTCTCAAAGGTTCTCAGTTGGTTTAAGGGTCAGGATTCTGTGCAGGTCACTGAGATTCTTCCATTCCAAATGTGACAAACCATGACTCTCCGGCTCATGAAACTGGTTTTGGACACAAGTTGTCATGCTGTTGTCTTGCTGAAACAGGCCTGGGCCATTAAATAAATCTTAATGCTACAGGCTACAATGATATGCTGTACAATAAATAGTGGTGTTTGAGATTTTTATAATTGTATAATGTACTGTATAATAGTTGTATAGTTGTATAATTTACTTAAAGTACCTGAATACAGGAGCAATCTTGTGAACAGCCAAAGCTTTTTGGATTGCCTTAGACAGCTTGATAAAAAATACTATATGCATGTGTATTGAAATGCATTCTGATATTGACCCATGCACAGTGTGATCCTATTAGGCTGAAATTCAGGAGGACTTTATTCTTCTTCTTGACAAATTGTACCAAATGAAGGCACACCTTTTCAAATTCATATCAATTTACCTTCACTGATAGTCTAACTGCTAAGATTGGTATTTGATTGGGTAATTTTGCAAATATAAGTTGATTTTAAAATATGTATCATTAGTCATCAGGTTTAGTCAGCAACTTAATAATTGTGTTGTTTTTTTTGTTTTTTTTTAAACACACTAAATTTTCTAAGGTTTTTGGAAACCTGATCATGGCACTTACAGTTCATGTTGTTTTTCTGAAAACTGTTTCCACAATGTCGGAAGCACATGAATGTATGGAATGCGTGTGCATGTTGTAGTATTACAGTTTCTTTTTATTATAACCAAGAGGTCCAAATCTGTTTTTTGAATGAAATTGCCACTAAATCCAAAATGAACATGGTTTGCCAAGGATGGAGTGAAAGAACTCTAGTGTCCTGGACAGAGGCCTGACCTCAACCCCACTGAAGACCTTTAGAGTTAATTAGAATGCCAACTGCACCCCATCATCAGTGCCTGATCTCACTAATGAACTTGTGGCTAAACGGGCAAATCCCCACAGACACATTCCAATATTTAGTGGAAAGCCTTCCCAGAAGAGAGTTATAGAAGAGGGTGGTGATTTGTAATCTAACATGGCACTTTCAAAAAGCAACACTATTTGCGACAGTAGAACCATTGCTAGAAAAAATTTAATAATTCTATCTGGGTGAGTCAAAAATTATCCACACTGGTTGTAAAAATGTATTTTAATTAACTTTAGTAAAAAACAAATACATAATTTTTGACATAATCTCCTTGATTTTCAATATACTTTGTCCAAGCTTTCATATTCCCTCATAAAAAAAATGTAAAAAAGGTTTTGGGATGAGCTGTAAGCCACGAACCCATGAGTCTCTTCACTTCTTCATCAAAAATAAATCTTCATTCTAGGGAGGATGCTTTAACGCTTCAAAACAAAGTTTTCGGACAGTGTCAACAGTGTGATAGCGTGCACCGTCATTGCAAATCGGTCCACTACATTTAATCCAAAGTCTCATTAAGAAGCGTCTCAGTGTAATGAGAAATCTGTAAACATAAATTTTCCAGCTGACTTTTTTCTTTGTCAGCAATTAAAGTCGTTTCTATTCCATACTGTTTATTCTCAGGCTCATAGTGATGAATCCATGTACTGTATCATCATCAGTAATGATTCTCATTAAGAAACGTTTACTATCTTAAGAGTCTCAGTCCAAATTTTGTTTGCAGATATTCAAACACTTCTGTTTATGTTCTTCCATCAGGTGTTTCGGCACCAGGTACTGTACACCCTTCGACCACAAAAAAAATGAACAATGAACAAATGAACTGATGTAACACCTTCACACCTGCACAACAGTCACTGAGGAGACATGAGCCTTGAACGGAAAGCGCAATTATAACAGAAGTTTTAATATAACCGGAGTGTGTGTATAATTTTTGACTCACCCTCATACTATATTATGTTAGCTTCGCACTTCTTAACCTCTTCTTTTAAGATTCAGTGGAGTCAGAATATAGGATTGCTCAGTACACTGGAGTTTTAATTGAATTTATGATTTGTCCAATCCTGAACTCATTGAGTTTCTGTCCAGCCTCAAATTAAAGCTACAGAAAAAAGAAAGAAAGAAAAAAAAAACTTTCCAAAACCAATCAAGGATTTAGCATGCGTTACACGTGCTGCCATTTTGCACAACTGTTTTCATAAACTCACAACTGTTCAGTGGTTTTTATGACTCCACCTGTCTAGCACATTTACAAGTGCTTTGCAAGTACACAACCCGCACATAAATAAGTTTCAGGCTGAATGATTATTATGCGGGGCCAGTTGTAGAGAACCCAAAAGAAGCCCTGCATCCAGGTCCATCAGATGAGTTAAAGCTGAGAGCGGAGCAATTATTTGAATTCAATTGTGTTAATGCTTGTCCTGCCATATTATAAAGATGTAAATCCCAGTGGTGCATACCTGTAAAGATGAATGACACACTATTAAATGGCATCATCACAACAGTCATTCAGGAAGAGGTAGTCACAATGCATAATCTTTTTGTGATGGCTCCCTTTCCCACCCATAACCGCCAGTGAGTGTCTGCTGGAGATAGCAAATAATTACTCCAAGCGCTGGATGTACATTATGGTGCTGAGCTCGGCAGCATTGTTATAATTGATTCATTGAATTGCTCAGGTGTTGTCAGATAAATTATTTAACATGGAAATTATGCCGCTTTGAGACAAATTTCAATTACTTTTCTCCACCAGAGGGAAAAGCTTTTTTTCCCTTTTTTTTCTTTTCTTTTTTTTTTGGCTGAAGCAAACCCAACACGGTACGGACAGAACGACGATGCAAATGCTTCAGATATCCCAAATGGTTGAGTGACATTTACAGTCACACTCTCTTTATTTCTGACACTGACTGAATTTATTTCAGTCCCTTAAAAGACTTGATCAGGTTCCGCTGGAAATGCCAGGGTTTTTTTGTTGTTGTTGTTGTTGTTTTTTTATCATATTGCATCAACAAAGGTCAACAATAACATGAACAAGAACAACTACTAGTATTATTCATACCATATCTAGACCTAAGGTTCTTACTTGGGCTTTAAATGTGGTCTTATAACGTAATTCAAAATAAATAAGCCGACTACTGTAGAAATGACTGAAGTTATGCTATATTTCAGCAGGGAATTATACTTTTAACCCTAACTGATGCAGCAGTGTGTAGCTTCTCATTTCATCTCAGATCAAGACACCACAAGTCCCATCGTTCTGGTTTTGATCTTTTTGAAATGCTGCTCACACAACCTTAGGGACGGACTAACGCACTCGGAGGGAAGTCTGCTTAAGACTTCTGCTTAAGTAAAGCTCACAGACGCAAATGCTTGGCTAGTGTTGCTATGATTGATGTCAGAGTGCAGGTATGCCATTTCTTGCCCTGAGTAAGCACGGTCAATCTGCTCTCTAGTCTCCTGAGTATGGATGGGCTGAAAATAAAGCTTGTGATCTCATGGTGTTAGGGTGAACATGTTTATGTTTAACCACTCGGGAGCACCGTTTTGATTTCTGCTGGTCTGTAAAACCCAAATTTGTCATATGTCAGTTTGTAGCATCTTGTCCTTTCCCCTTCAGTGCATTGTTTTTTTTCTTTAGGCAAGTTCCCTGTGTTTGTTCTCAATAAAGATACATCTAAAAAGAAGTAGGAGAGTGTAATGTTTTGCGTTTTGGTCTACAACGTATAAAATTGTGTTGAAAATTTCTGGGGAAAAAATGTGAAAATCTGTCTTAAATTGCTGGAATGAATTGCTGTCGAGTGAAACCCTCAACATTAACACAGAGTGAAGCCCAAAGCTTCTTGTTAAGCCAGGGCTATCGAGTCAATACAACAGCGCTCCTTGTAATTCTTTGTAGGAAACCGATTTTCCATTAGCGGACTGATGTTCGCTCTTTTATTCACTTGTCTTTTTTGCTGTCTCTGTTTCACTACGTTCTCGTTATCCATCGTGCAATTAAGTTTTTCTTTTCCTTGCTGACAGCAATTAATAGTGCGGGAATACAATAGATTCCGACTGTTTCCCGAAATGATGGTTTGTCCTTCAAACCTGCTCCTCCTTTATCTTGGAAATTTGCATAAAGTACCGTAAAGCTGCATCAGTTTCAAGCCAAAACTCAGCGCCTCTGAGTCGCCCAAGTCTTTCTGTCTCCCCGATTGATGTGAAGTTGTAGTCGGTGATGAAGAAGAGAGTGTGTTCCCCAAGAGAGGCATTCAGAGGATTGCCTAAGAGAGGAGAGACAGGATTTTATACAGTTTTCAAACAGTGCTCACTCAAAAAAGGGTACTGAAAGTCAAATAGAAAGCTGAGTAATTTAACACGGAAAAACTTTCTCTCATGCAAAAAGAAAAAAAAATGCAATAAAATAAATGTATTCCCTTAATTTCGAACAGACCAATGTTGAATTTGGTTTTATAAGGTTCTATCTCAGTGAAGAGGTACGGTATATCAAAATTTAATGCACACTTAAAGATAAACAACACCACACAAATGGCATCTTAGCAAGTCAATTTATCTTGAATATAGTCATGTTGTTTGAATGCTTTATATCTGATAGTTATAATAGATAATTTAAAATATTATTAAACCTATTTCTTTATTTTTGTCTTTAATATATTTTTTTAATATCTTCAATAAAATCTACTTATGTTTGCAGTAAATTTTCCATTTAGAGAAAAAAAATCTTTATTTACTTTTTTTTTCTAGAAATCAGCTAAATACTCTGTATAATTAATAAACAGCACACGAGCCCACACAGTCTGATGAGTTCTATTTTAAAGTGTTTCTGGTGTTTTAAAATAAAAAACTCCCAGATATTTCAGTGATTACAATTTAGCAATAATTATTTAAATTAATACAAATGTGTTAATAAGCAGAATGTTGCCAATTTGGTAACAGCTTAGTTAGATTAGAGCCTGAGACAGCAGATTCCAGTTACGTTATGTTATAACAGCAATAAAATATAAAATATTTTCTATTAGGCTTCGAACATCATGATTTCAATATTGAATATTGCCCCTCCAATAATAATAATAATAATAATAATAATAATAATAATAATAATGATGCTCAATGCTGGATGTGCAAGGCCACAATGCTAACTACTAGGTCACATATTATTGTTGTTATTATTATGATTATTATTATGGTTATTATATTTTTTTTAATAAATGAAAGATCATGTGTATGATTATTTTACTAAAGAGACAATAACATTTTAATATTGGGCCATTTATTTAAAAATCTTGTCTAAGCAATGTGGTTAGTGAAAAAAATAATAATAATCATGCATGCTTTTTGACAAATCTGATTTGAGAATTCAACTGCGGTAAAAAAAAAAAAAAAACTCATCAGAGAAAGACACAAGACTCAGTTATTATCTCCTTTTAATACACTTTATTTCTCCAAAGATCTAAAATGCAAGCGATTTCACTTATTAAATATTTCTTATTAAAAGTTCTGACTCAAACACTTTTACCAGACATTTAACACTATCAAAATACATTTATAAAATATTAAGAAACCTTTGTCTGCAACCACACAAACACAGACAGTTTATTACGCCCAATGCTTGTAGCTTGCTCATGTCAGTGATATTTAATGCGAACATTATCTGGTGTTAGCACCAATATTATATCTTGCTGCTCCAATGTGAAAGAAAGTTTTTTTGTTGTTGTTGCATGTAAATGTTAGTTACGTACATCAGAATTAGTATTTGTCTTTCTCTCTTTATCTGCTTCTTTTTTCCAGTGTTTGTCTGCACTTTGGTTTGTGCCTGACCTCCTATAGGTGGATCCCAATGTCAATCTTCATTAATGGGGTTATCGGATTTAACAAATGGGATGGTCAGGAGCTGACCAAAAGAGGCAGAGCATCCCATTCAGGTCCTAGGTGACATTTTTGGTCTCACATTCGCCAAAAAACATCTTGATTATCCTTTTTATTATTACTTTTGGACAAATATTCTGTGGACTAATGAGACAAAAGTTTCACTTTTTGGAAAGTGTGCGTCCTGTTCCATCTGTAAAGGTATTTCATAAAAAAAACATCATACCAACAGTCAAACATGGTGGTGGTAGTGTGATGTTTGCAGCTTCAGGTCCTGGATGACTTGATAATTGATGGAACCATGAATTCTGTGCTCTATCCTGGATAATCCTAGTGAATGTCCGGTCATGAGTTCATGAACTTAAGGGCAATGATCCAGAATACACTAGCAAGTCCACCTCTGAATGACTCAGGAAGAAAAAAAATCAATTAATTTTAAGGTTTTGGAGAGACCTAGTCAATGTCGGGACTTAAATCCAATTGAGACCCTTAAACACTCTCGAAAACCCTTCAATATGACTGAATTAAAACAATTCTACGAAGGGAAAAGATTTCTCCACAGTGATGTGGAGAATGTTTGATTGCAGCTGCAAATGCCACCAAGGGTGGAACAACCAGTTATTATGTTTAGGGGCAATCCAACAGATGGTAGATTTGAACAGCTTTGTTCCCTTAATAAATGAAATCGTCATTTAAAAACAGCCTTTTATATTTACTCGTTATCATTGTGTAATATTAAAATGTGTTTGATTGTCTGAATCATTTAAGTGTGACAAATATGGGTGACATATAACAATACTGTAGCCAGTTGGTAGTGTCTGTTCATTTAAAATATCTGCAAGGAAAAAAATTATTTGGGGTCACATAAGATGAGTAATAATACACGTCAAGATGGTTTTGGGAATTTTTGTCTGTCTGTCTGTTTGTTTGTGCATGCATCCTGTAAAAACTACTGACGAAATTTTAATGAGGTTTTCACAGGTGTATTTTGCTGAACTTGAGGTAAACTTATAGGCTTTGTTTCATCGCAATTGGACCATGGTAAGAGAAGATATGCTAACTTGAAATTTAAATAGAAAACACCCTCATCATAAAAAATCGACTTTGAAATAAATCATTAATTCATCTCAAAATTCAACAGATAACGCTGTAAATTTTTTACACTTAATTTACTTAATAAACATGATCACACACCTTTATTCCATGCACAACACGGTAACATACAGTTCAAGTTTTAGTTCATTAGTTAATTTTTAAAACACACTTATGGGCGTGCAATTGCATTTTAAAATGTACTGGGCTGCGTTTCCCAAAAGCATCGTAAGCCTAAGTAGTTCGTAAAAATGATCGTACGAATGATCTTAATATTACGG
>JAQMYK010000037.1:27457106-27470548 GCA_030014345.1 Clarias buthupogon
GGCTATTTTACAGGATTTTATTGGCAACTTTTTTGCCAGTAAATTATTGTAAATTCTACAGTATGTTCTTTACAGTGCAGGATTTAACAATGTTTTCTCCACCACATGTTTGTGTGAGTACACGCAGTACTTATTTTTGCTCTGCCACTGCACAAAACACTTTTGTACTGAAAGACAAAGGGAATGTAAATGCCACATTAACCATAAATACATTGTGCATAGACCATATGAATGTCTATAGTGAGATGTGTCTAGGCACTGATAAAATGTATGTTTAAAGTTTATGTACAAGTCATTCTTGTTTACTGAAATCAGTAAATATAAATCTGCTACAGACACAGCAATAATATCCTTGTATTATTATATAAGGAATAAAGCTTTATGGAGCTTCAATCATCATTGAGGTGATGTGTTTGGGTAAAGATGTTACCACAATGACATCCAGGCATTCAGCACATTCAGAGTTCTTTCTTTCCTTTTCATACTACAGGAAAACTACAGAAGAACATGTCACACTGTTTATATAAGCATATGTAAAATGTATGTACTGTACATATGACCTGTAAACATTGTTGCTTAAATTAAAACATTCGGTGCAAAATTATGTTTTTTCTCCCTAACGTATATGTAGTGTCCATAACCATGTCGAATTCATGTTGCATTATCTTAACACTTTTGCATTTAAGAATAATGCACTTTTTTCGGGTTTATGTCTTTTAACATAAAATCTAAATTTCACGTTAAAAAGACATGAAATTTCTTTTTATTTAAAAAAAAAAATAGGATCATTAAAAGATATAAATGTAAAAATTTCACTGCACCTATGTGAGACACTTTTTAGCACCAATACGATGTCTTGGCCATTTGCAAGTTATTACAAAGAAAAGAAAACTTATATATTTTTTTTTTCCTCAAAAAGAATACATACAATTAGAGTTGCAGTTATTAGAAAAACCTCCATACGGCTATATTTTGTAGATAAAAAAAAACTATGATCTATAAACTTTAGAAATGTATTTGAGCAATACACTTAACATACACTTAACCAGTTTATTGCGTTCACCTACTTCAGAGTAAGTTTTGTGCAGTGTGAAAATTAAAGTTAATCCGATTATGCAATTTTTAAAATTTATTATTGCTTGATCCAGCTCATTGATTCATTTTAGAATCAATTCACATTTTTTAAATATATTGTTATAATAATAATTATTATTATTATTATTATTATTATTATTATTATTATTATTATATTTTTATGTAACCCTGCAAATATTAAATGGTCTAAAATGTACAACCTTTTGAAAAACATACCACAGCTTTTGCAGAACAAAACAAACCCCTTCCATCTTCCCAAAAATACTTAAATAATCCTGTTTTGCCAAATTACCACTTCTTCTTCTTGTCTTAAAGGATCGTTGATACAATACCGCCATCTACTGGACTGGAGGGTGGAGAGGAAGCTTGACAGGAAAAAATATATATCACTTTGTACAAGACATGACATTTAAGCAATTAACAACACAGGTTACACAGCATTTCAATGGTTATACTGTAAGATAGTTTTGGTAGTTTTAATGGTTCACACCCACATAAGAAATATATATTTTGGAATCAAATTAGACAAAATGGCAATGCCCAAAAATCTAATTGATTTGTCAGTCTATCTATTATACACAGATAACAATTTATTGCACTATATGCAAAGCAAAACTAGATAAATACCAAGAAACTTAATTAATATCAGATGCGAAATGCAGTTTTCAGTTCCTAGTGATAACAATGGTCTGGCAAGCATAAAGAGTCGTAGGCACGGTCTGGCACTGTAACAAGTCCGAACTTGTTCTTAGCTTTTAAAGTATGCACAATTGAAACTCACATCCATCCACAAGTTGCACAAAGTTGCCAACTGACTAAGACGTGTTCATGTAACAATCAGTTTTCTATGCTGAAAAGTTCCCTACTAACCCCATGAGTCATTTTTAGAGCGTAGAATCTGGAAACTTGACATGTCTGTTTTAGTCCAATGCATCATCTCGGTTTTCCTATAACTATACTTGTACCAAGCAATGACCAAAATATGATATATCTCTTGGGGGCCATTCGTGAAACAACTAATGGACTCATTAATATCTTAACTTTCCATTCTATTTGTCAATGGTGAAGAAAAATGAGATGTTACAATGCCATGATCCATCATTCCAGGCCACTTGCCAGCTGGAAAGAAATAAATATCACTTTTTTATTTCTTTGACAGCATACTGTCAAGAAGGTCTCTAAAATTCTTTTGGCATGTGGTAATTAAATTAGTTTTCAGCATTGATTTCGTTAAAGCTTTTAGTGGGCCGCGCCGGGTCAGAGGTCAGGATGGCTCATGCATAAAATCTTAGCCGGCCAGCCTGATATGAAGGAAATTAAATGTGAAAAAAAAAAAACATCAGAAAGAAGGGAAATAATATAAATGCCTACGCTGAAGCATTTTGAGAGTGCAAATGTGCTTGAAAATGTAATGATAAGTACATAAGGCTTCTTGCTTTCACACTGACTTACTCACTGCAGAGAAGAGAAGAGAAAAGAACAGAAGACATATGGCCACGATGAGCAGAAATAAATAAATAAATGTCTAATTACAGATAAATATAAAAGCAAGTTTGGCTCGGTCCTTTGTGACTTATTCTCTCCAGAATAAATAAAATCTGTCTTTTTTTAAACACTGGAAGAGGAAGCAAGACTGATTTAGTTTTTATATGGAAATCCTATGAACTGAAATATCCGTGGAACGAGAAACTTTCTGTTGCTTCAACCTTTGAAATAAGCAAGATTTCATGAAAAATCATAAATCACAAATAATTACCTCCTCCATCTCTATAATTATTGTGCTAATTTCCTCCTGCTTTGATGTGCAGCATTTCTTGTAAACTTGTAGTCACGGGCACAACATGGCACTACAATTAGTGATGGCAAACAAAAATTTTAAAAGAAGGTCAGTAATTATTAGTGAGGCTTCATCTTGTAATGCTTGGGAAGGCATAATTATGGTAATCTGACTAATTTTATATTAAAAAAAAAAAAATCACTCATCACCATCACTCATTGAAGCCATGGTAAGTCATACACCAAGTTATCTGTAATGGATAATGTAATGTGTTTTTGTGAACTGAAGCGAGGAAGATCAATAAACAAAAAAAGAATAGCAATAAGAAGAAAAGCTGTGATGGAAGTCAATAAGACAAGCCATCACCGTATTCGCAGTATATGAAGCAGCTGGGACTCAGAAGTGTGCATAATGTTTCAATACAGCGTGTCTGCTAGATTGTGTTATGGGCATCTGCAGTGTGAAAGGCTGGCGTGATCCCCATGGTGACTGAGCGAAAGATTGAGAGAGAGAGAGAGAGAGAGAGAGAGAGAGAGAGAGAGAGAGAGAGGGAGAGAATTTAGCAGGGACTGGTGTATCACATGCAACTTCTCCAGACCTCAGAAATCCCAAAGGAACTGCTGCTAAACATGTCTCTTTTGTCTTCTTTCCATCCACCCATCCATCCATCCATCCATCCATCAATTGTCTTCTCCTAAGGAAGCACCTGGGCCAGTTTAAGAACACACAAACCTGTTTTAACACACTCTAGCACTTTTCTTCCATACGTGTGTACTTACCTTGGGAGGCTGAGAAGTTAATAAAATCTGAAGTGATTTTTTTCTGCCTAATGTCCTCATATCGCTGCTTCACTGATAGCCTGCCAGAAAAAAATAAACTGATGCAAGAAGCCAAGTTTGCTGAAAGAATAGGATGTTCCAATTGCTATAAATAAGCCAAGTCATATTGGAGACTTTTCTTATTCTGTTTGTTAACAATAATAATAATAATAATAATAATAATAATAATAATAATAATAATAATAATAATAATAAAAATGTATATTAAAAAAGCTTTGATTTTTGCTTGATACATCACTGAAAACTATTTCAATCATTAATAATTAATCAATCAATATTTAGGCAGCTTGTGAGTGATGGCGATTAATTATACAAAATGGAAATATGAAAATAGATTGAACTGTGGAATGAAATATCAGATAATATGTGGGAATTTTATTATTATTATTATTATTATTATTATTATTATTATTATGAATGTTGTCTTGCATTTGATTCCTGGGCCAGGCTCGATTCCCGCCTTGTGTCTGTGTGTATGGCGTTATGTCGTTTTCTTCCCACAGTTGAAAGACATGCAAATTAGGCTAACTGACATTCCCAAATTGCCTGTAGTGTGTGAGTGAGTGTGTATATGTGTGTGCCCTGCGATGGATTGGCACCCTGTCCATGGTGTACCCCACCTCATGCCCTAAGTGTTCTGGGATAGGCTCCAGGTCACCCTGTATACAGAATAAAGCAGTATAGACGATGAGTGTGTGAGGTATACAGTAATATAATAGTATAGTAGCAGTGGTCAATTTCAGACCCAAATATACACTGAAAATGCTTCTGTTGAGCATTATTTTTCAATTTAGCACAAACAATTTATCACACACTATTATCAGCAGCAACTTCTGAAAGTGAACCTTACTGTAATATTTACATGAATTTCACAGTTTATAGTTTCAGAGTATTTAGTTTGTCACCTTTTTGCTTTAATAACAGCATGTGCTCAAGCAGGCACAGACTTCACAAGTTTCTGTAAACACTGATGAATGTTAAATCAAAAACCAACCAGCATGCTATCTGAACATGTACGCTTTTGTTGTAGGTTTTTTTTTTTAATGTTTTTTTTAAAAAATTGTTGAATTTTTAAAATGTGTTACATGTATACATAAATATGGTAAAAAGGCACCAGAACACTCAACGCACCACCACCGGGCCCAGAAGGCAAATAGTCCAAGGCTGCCAAGCATTTTATATATATATATATATATATACACACACACAGAGTTGGCCAAAAAAGAAAGAAAAACTTAAATATTACGTTACGTATAAGTATTTCAATACTAAATTTATTGCTATACATTATATATTGATCCATATGACATATACACACTGTATATATAATTTAATTAAACCAAATGTAATCGTACACCTTGTTTATAGTACTAGCAATTTGTCTGTTTAAAAAATTACAATATATTATATTTATCTAGACATGTAGCACAAGAGGCTTCAGTTATCTGTGCGTTTTTTACCATAATGAGACCTTATTTTGAGTAAATGTTTATAATAAGATAAATTATTATGTAATTATTATTCATTAATTATTATAAATTATGATGTTATTATTTTAATGCAACTGTACATTAAAAACGTGCACTGATCTAAAACCCTCAAGGGTATTAAAATCACTTAATCAATTTCGATTAAAATCAGTATCAAATCATATAAGGTGTGATGATCCAAGACCATTTGAGAGTTTAGAGATAAGAATAAAGAAATAACACTCATACTCCTAACCAATAACAAAGATTTCAAATCTTTACATTTATCTTGTGTAAGAGTTTAAGCCCCAAGGCTTGATTTGGAGCCCTGGTTAAGACTTAATGTTATGACAGTCTGATTTTGATGTTTGACAGCTCATATCATCAAATTATGTGATTCTGACATGACAGATGCACTCCGAGCTACAAAGTCTTTTATGATATTTAAAAATAAGTCTGTTCTGTCATAACACAACCTTATGTCAACAAAACTCTATGCTCTTTTCAGTTTTATTTGTATAACACTTTTAAAAATAGTCCAGGATATAGATTTAGATGCTTAATGAAGAAGCCATGTGAGAAAGTGACAAGTAAGCCTGCCTAAGGTGACTTGAGGAGAAAACTTTGATGATGTGCACTGAGGAAATCTGCGATTCACCTTGTGGAAATCAGCATTTTATTAAGTATGCATCTAAAAATAATTGCACTACCAGCAGTTCCAATCTGACCAACCCATAGTATTAAAATATAATGTAGAGGCTATACCAGTCACATGAATTTATTCTTCCATTTGCACTTGTTAAATGACTAAATGCATTATAGGGTTGTTGTTGGTCTTTCGACTGCTCCCGGTCAGGGGTCGGCACAGCGGACACTTGATCTTACGTCGGATCCCCTTCCTGACACAACCCTCCCATTTTACCCGGGCTTGGAACCGGCCCTGCATCTACTGGCTGGGGTTTGGGTATTGGTTGTTTCTTATCCAGTTGACAACCTTTAAATGGAGCACTTCCAACAACACTACTAGTTTTCAAATAATATCTGCTATGTGCGATTATATTTTTATATGGTTGGTTTTATATAGACAAAATTTATCCAAATTTGTCTTGCTTTGCTTTTGAGTCTCTTCTGTTCTCTCGTTAGTCTTTTGGCTGCTCCCATCAAGGGGTCGCCAGAGTGGACCATCAGATCCGCACAACAGCTTGGCACAGGTTTTACGCCGGATGCCCTTCCTGACGCAACCCTTCCATTTTATGCAGGTTTGGGACTGGCACTGAGTCTCTTCTGTTTTAAGTTTTATTTATTAAAAATTAATTCAAAATATTTTTAGAATCAAATCATGATTGATGATGTATTGCAAATCAGATTGAATTGTGAATGGAGTGTATCATTGCACTGCTACTCAAAAGGTAACCAATCTTCTTCTATGTGATGCCAGATTGTGGGTTTATTCAGTCAATCATTATCATTTATAACTACAAACTATATAAATCCGGGTTTGCTGAAACCAACTAGCATCAAAGACGGATGATGATGATTACGTCAGAAGTTCTTCTGTACAAACAGAAGAAGGAGTAAATCCTGAAGGCATCCATGCAGTTCCATCCACATCTGCAGAATAGAGCAACAATAGTTTATAGAGACAGTTTATTTGCATTTCGTGAGATTTTCTTAAAGTCACGAGTCGAAATGTAATGTAAACCTTAGGTGTAATAATTATTTAGAATAATAATTCTAACGATGACACTATTATATTAACAAATGTCATTCTTAGATGTTGATCGTTACTCAAATGCTCCTTTGTCAAGCATGATTCATCCTCTCACACGTGCACCCACACAAAAAAAATCCAGCTTTGTTGATGCCAGACATGTTTGTCTAATTTAATCTCATCTATTCTCCAAAAAAAAAAAAAATGAACAGCTCTAAGTGCCTGGCCCGCTCTGGTCTACGGGTCTACATTCCCCGCCACAAATAAGTGACGTGTGACGCAAGGGTAATGACAATTATTGGAAGTGTGAAAGAGTCCCGCTGAATTGCTCACAAGCAGCCTGTGAGCGCTGTCTCTCGAGGGTCATACTCATGGCCGGCTCTACTTTCTAGACTTCAGTGTAATTGCTTTCCAAACCGCGAGCCTCCTGCCAATATCCAATTGTAGCTGCTGACTGTTATCTTCATCATTCAGAAACCGAGGATTCGCTATTGTTCACCATTCAAGACGAGATGAGCTCGAAGCTCAAAAGAAAATACAGAGTAAATGACCCAGAAAACATCCGCTGCAGTTGTGTTTACCAGCGCAGTGATGGTGATTTAAATTATCATAGTTATCAATGGAGGCGCAAAACATTTGCAGTGCAGACTAAAATAACCCGCTGTGGTGAGGAAATTACATTAAACGTGAAATGAAATAAAACCATGTTTTTAGTTCAACATTTTAACAACCCTCTGGTATTATTTGTAAAAGAAACACAAAGTTTGGGTAAACATATGAATCTTGGACAACCCTGCTTTATTGGAAAGACGCAAGTGTTTCTCTTTAGACTAGATGGATTGAGCTTCACAATCTGCTATTTATAGGTTCCTCATTTCCGCAGGAATGGAGAATCATCCCAATCCCCCTGGCTTTTGCCAAAGGCTTAGTGTGACATATGGCTAATCTGGTTATTATGCAATTTATCAGGCGTTCCAGTATAACGGAGGGTACCGGGTGCATTTCACGTGTGCTTCAGCGCAATAAGTCCGTGCTGAGCTAATGAGTAAGAGATGCTGCACAGTCATAATACATCCACTCTCTCTTCAGGGTACTACTGCTGTGAAACGACTTGTTAGACCAAGCTGCTCCATTACCCAGCTCAAATTGAGTTCACTAATGATGGCCCAAGCTTCTGTGTAAGCTGGAATGAATTAAACGCCAAACACAGATGATGGGGGTGCAAGAAGTGTGGGGGGTCGGTTTAATTAAGGGGGATCATCCTGGCCGTTGGATAAACTTTGACAAGCTTCTTTCATACTGACCTTAAACGAAGCAGATTAGACTGCATCGTGCGTCGTAGATTGCGCTCAGCACTTAAAAGACTGCAACATTTCTGCAAGCTGACCCATCACAACACAAAGCCGTTCATTACTAAGATCCATGTCGGTGGGGGAATGCTGCACATGCAATCTGGAGCCTGAGAATCAGACAAAATCTCCACTGAGCTCATCAGAGCCTGAGGGTTTAACTATGGCCTAACGACTCATGCTGTTACAGCAAGTGTCTTTTGTGTTGGATTTCCTCTTGATATGGGTGATTTAGAGAGACGGGCGTTGAAAGACCGAGCTCCTCATTTGCAGACAGACAGGCCAGGCTTGATGAGGTCCGCACTTTCGCACTGTCAGCTAATTAAGGGCTGGACGCCATTAAAGCTTCATAAATCAGGCTTTAATGTGACAGGAGTTCGTGAGGTTGCGAGGGTACATCCCTATGATTTAAGTGGCTGAGTGCAGCAAGAGGACGTGTCTAGATAATGATGCCCAAATGCGTGCTATTGATCATAACTCCCTCTTGTGTCTATATGGGTGAAAGCGTTGAAGAAAAATTGAAGTGAGAGTTCTTGGCAGCACAATGTGCTGGGAGGAAGTCATGAGGGAGAACGCAACAAAGGATGGTTTGAACAATGTGACTAATGTGTTTACGTTACGGTTCCCAAGCCACTTATGATCATTTTTCTAGTGCTGTCCACTCAAGCCTGTCTGTTTTGTCATCGGAAATTCGATCGGGGTGTCACATACTCTCTTTGTCTTTCGCTGGACAACCCGAACAGAACGGAAAATAGAACCGAAGTGGATATATTCCCAGTGTTGCCAACTTGTTGACTATTGTAACCACATTTGTTGATAATGTTGGACATTGGACTGTTTTAGCACCATTTAGCACCAAGTTTTTATTGACTAGTTACTGAACACTATTGTTCCCAAAAATTTATCACTCGTCACCATTGTTCCTAATGACCAATCACTGAGCAGGATTATTTCTACTGACCAATCATTGTTCATCATTGAGAGGTCTCAAAGACCTATCGCTCATCAGCATTGTTTCCAACAACCAATCATTGATTGCTATTGTTCCCAACATCCAGTAACCGATCAACATTCTTCCCTAAGACTAATCACTGATAACCATTGTTTCCACTGATTGCCATTGTTTGCATCTAGTACTTGGTTATTCCTTTTGCAACCTTTGTCTTGATGCTGGATGCTAATTACATAAATAGTTTTGTGTTAACTTGAGCACTGGGGTATAATTTATAACCTATTTTCTATGCCTATAAAAGTAATAATAATAATAATAATAATAATAACACTGCATATGCAAGTTAAAATGACTTCTAGTGGCCATGAAAACAGTTGGCAAAGTTGTGCATACACAAATTCACTTTTTTTTTCAAATATCATGAAAAAGTTAATACTTTTATATGTTTCAACAAATACAGATCAAATGAGATATCATACATGGAATCGAATTCCTGGTCATCACAAAACAATAAAATAAGTCATTATGTCTCATTTATCATTTATTGGCCTAATGGCACCATGCAGGTTAAAAGCCTCTGTCAAAGAGCAGCAACTCAGTGCTTGGCACATTGTATTCCTATTATCATTACAATGAATGATTAAATATTTATCCTAGGTGAGTCAGCAGGGAAACATTCCTCCCAGTGTTATTAAACTACTTTAATTACCATGGCCCATTGGTCCACTACCCACACCCACATAAGAAACCAATCACCTCTCCAACACCAGCCAAATTTCCTCTGGAAATGAACTTGTAATTGTGTGCCAAAATGTTATCCTGAGAATAAGGGACCACGTTATTGTCACTGTTATAGGTGCTGTTGGATTTGAAATGTATTTTCCAGCCTCGCTGTGGAGGCTGCTGCTCAGTGTCTATTGTGCAAGGGGGAAAAAAATGAACTGTAACTGCAAATATGTGTCTTTTATTCCACAGGACACTAAGTGAGAAACAGAGTTCTGTATGCGAGTCTGCAGAGATGGCAATGTCACAAAACCAATGTTACATTAAAATTGATGGGTTCTGTTCCAAAAAAAGAAAACAGGAATGTAGCAAGGAAATGAGTTTATCTTGTTTGTGCACCACCACAGACCACTTCACCTGAGCCAACAGGATATGTACAGAACAAACAATGGTCTCTGGTAAATAGTGGCGTTTCATAACAATGATGAAGTTGGTGTAAACTTTGTTAGGAACTCTGAAACACCTGCTTATTCAAGCAATTATCCAATCAACCAATCATTTGACAGTCGTGTAATGCAAATGCAAAGGTCTATGACTATAGTATATTATAGGAGTTGTTGGTGCCAGTTGTTTTGGTCTTAGTATTTCAACTGCTGCTCTCCTGGGATTTCAGCACACAGCCGTATAAACAGAATAGTGTGGAAAATTATGAAATACATAAATAAAATGGAATATAGTCAAATAAAAAGCTCTCGCTTTGTTGATAAAAGATCAGAGGTGAATGGACAGTGGACAAAGCTGACAGGGAGGCTATGGTACTCAAATAATCACTCTTAATGGCCATGGTGAGCAAAAAATAATATGCATTAATGCCCAAACATTCTGCTTTGTAATATATATTAGTGCCATAAATGCCATAAATATGTAAAAAATCAAATATTAAACCACTTTGCATTTATTCCGATGGCCCTTATAATTTAATTGCCATTATTATGTTTTTTAATGAATGAAATATTGCTCCAATAGTGCCATTAAGCCCTTGTAACTTTATTTATTTATTTATTTATTTATTTGTGTTGAAATAAGTAACAGGTTTGAAACATTTTTTTGCATAAAATAAACAAATTATAGTAATAATTAACTGATGGGATGATCATGGATTAAAGTCAATGATCTATCGATTTTCTGTGCATTTCAAGCGATCACTTATGAAAAATGCAACTGATTTTAATTATTAAAAATTAAAAGTGAAATGACACCATGTTGCATGTTATTTCTGAGCACCATTTGCAGGCAACTGCAGTGTAATGTAAATGTGCATGCATATAATGAGATAATTGCGCATGTTCAAAACATGGTTGTGTCTGGCTAACTGGGAACTAGCCGTATAGATTTATGGCTAAGAGGGAAAGAAAAGTGTTAAATTTGATCCAAACACATCATAACTTTAAAAGATACTGACTCAGTGGGACTGCAGAAGATTCATATGAGTCTCAGCTGAACTTTGGAATGTATTTTTAGATGGAAGGAGGGTTTTGGAATTTGGCCCCGTTTGACATTCCATGTGACTAACTTCACAGTTGCTATTCAGAGCAGGAAATCTTATGATGACCTAAATCAATTTTTATTTGTCAAATTTAATTTGACAGAGTTGAAAAACGTCGCTAGCTAAAAGCTAACTGTGTGCACTGTGTGGTTAAACTGATATTAATCAATCATCGATTGATTTACTCAAACTGACAATCAATTTACTATTCCATCAATATAATAATAGTTACAATATAATTTTTTATCTATAATTTATGTTAGGGTTCTGGTGGCTCAGGTAATTGAGGTTCTGGGTTGATAATCAGGGGGTAGGGAGCTCAAGTCTTGCCACAGCCAGGTTGCAACTGCTGGGCCCTTGGGCAATTTCCTTAACCCTATGCCCCATACAACCAGCCACTGCATATAGTGCCAATCCCAAGCTGTGGGTTGTGACATAATACCAGTACTAGAACTTGTCGATCAAATGTGACATGGCAATCGCTAGGATAAAAGAGACAAAGCCAAAAAAAATTATAATAATCTATACTTAAGGTAATAGGTTGTAAGTTCAAAGTGAATTCATTGGTCAATGTCATAATATCACAGACAGAGTACTTTTTTTTATCTTCTTCTCATTGGGATGATTTTCTGTTATTCTTGTGATAAATATTTAATTGGGGTGAATGTATAAGTGAATAAAGTATTTTTGTTTTTTATAATAATATATAATGAAAAAATATGAAAAGTATGAGGTGCAGGACGGATGAACAGATTTAGGTAAAAAAAAAGTTTAATTATGTTTTAAGGTAATATAGTGAGCTGGTAACTTTATTTAATTATTAATCAGAAACATGAAAATCATGTAGCAATAGGCTGGTGTTATAAAAACTGTACATTATTTGTGTTTAAAATGTTGTTTTTCTTCACATAAATGTTTGTACCATAAAAATAAATAAATTTCATAAAAATAAATAAATTTCATAAAAATAAATAAATAAATAAATAAATAAATAAATAATAAAAAGTTGAATTATATCTGAGTAACTCTGATTAGTGTTGAAATTGAGTTATCATGAGCCTGCTCCTTGAAGTTGTTGTTAGCACTGAGCTCGCTACACTGCACGCCACCCATCACAGTGATCCATTATGGGCCATGTGCTAATTGGAGCTGTCTGCATCTGCACCACATTTCTGTGCTCGCTTCCTCTCTGGCACAAGGTCATAAATCTAACTTGTGCTCCGTGTAGGAGCAAAACCGCCTCCTTTTTACACACATCTATCAGCTAGCAGCCAGACATGCTGTCACATGGTTCCTTTTGTGTTGAAAATTGCGTCATCCAGCCAGATGTTCAGAGGAGCGGTTGCTGTATGACAGAGTTTTGTGTCATTGGAGAGAATTCAGAGGTGAAGTCAGAGGTAGAATCGAGGAGTTGAGATAAGCAACGAGTCAGTAGCCAGAGTTTCTGATTGGGTCAATGGGTCCAAAATGAGCATTTATATTTGTTAACAGCTTTAAATGTTCTGTTCACTACTTAGCAAAGTCCTTTTGACACTGCAATATCATTTTAAAACTCATTTTCATATCCCAGTTAACAACATTAAGATTATTTATGCAAACGTACTGTATATACAAAATCCCTTTGCATGCTTGCGGATGCCACTGATGCCAGGTGCGTGTGTCCAAGTGTGGAAAACAGTTTTTTTTAAAAATGTATTTATTCAGTAGGTTTATTTACAGTAGCAGTGCGTAAATATTACATGCAATATAAATATGGTGCTGTGTCATTGATAAAGCCCGATAAAGCCAGGTATTTAAGAACAATAATAAGGAATTCTGAATTTTGCTGGTAGTAGAAGTAAGAATTTTAGGATAACTAGTAGTAACAGCAGCAGCAGGAAGAATTTTGGAAGTATGTACACTGTAAAAAAAAAATAGTCCATTTTACGGTGAAAAACCGGCAGCTGTGGTTGCCAGAATTCTACCGTAAAAAATATGGTAG
>JAQMYK010000037.1:27475379-27498595 GCA_030014345.1 Clarias buthupogon
CTGGGATAGGCTCCAGGCCCCCCCGCGACCCTGATCATAGGATAAAGCGGTATAGAAAATGAATGAATGAATGAATGTAAAATGCTCATTTAGTAACTAATGAGGGGTTACCATTGGCCAATTTGAAAATGAAGGAGGAACTGGAAGGATAGGGAGGAACAAAGAACTGTTTGGAGAAGAGACGGCATATGTTGCACCAGTAGCGAACTGTATTTGATATTCTGTAACTTGTTGACTTGTATTATGTTTCTTTTGTTAGCTGTTTTACTTTTTATTCCTTTTGGCTACCTGTATTGTTGAACTTTGGTCCTTGTAAACCTTTTTGGAAAATCTGTGTCATAGTAAAAAAAATTTCCTCGGACATTGTTGGAGTCTTTACCATTTCTTTTCACTGCCTGTAGCCTTGCATCGACTATCTTACCACACCTTGTAATGTATGCTCCCTACCAAACTGAAACAAGTGGTTTCCTTATGTCCACACAGCTGTTTAGTCCCAATACTGTGGTTCTTGCATATTACAGTATGTGTGTGGATCTGCTTTTACTTTCACTAAATAACATTACTTTTTCCTATTAAAAGATCACGGATCACGGTCATGATTTTTTTCCCCCCAACCTGTAGAGCTGATAGTTCCAAACTATCCTTAGAATTCCAATAATTTGTTTGTTGATGATTGTTTGTTCTTGTGATTATTTATATGTGAAGGCAGTGGCACAATTTTGAATCGTGTGAAAGCAATGATAATAAAAATGTTATCCAGTGACTGCGTTTTTTTTTCTTCTTCTCCAAAAACACATGGATTTATGTCTAATTCATCCTTGTAATTTCATGTAATTAACAAAAAAGCATTGTGTTAGGTAAGGAATATGTAGCAGTGTGCCCATGTTCATTAGCAGATGTTGTACAAATGGGATTTTTATTATTTATTTATGCAGGGAAAGCAGTACTGTGGAAAGCTCACTCTCTAGAGAGAGAGAGAGAGAGAGAAGCAGGTCTGGCCCTGTGTGCATTCAAAATTTCCTTTTTTTGCACACACAAGGTCTAATATTTTATTGAGTAGGCTGATATCACAGATGAGCTCCTGCATCTTTATTTGTTAGGCTCAAAAGGGCCAATCATTATCTTTTAATTACCATGGCCCAGCACTGAGAGCCACTATAGGCAGATAATTAATCATGCATAATGGCAAAGCATGAGACAGAAATACGGAGGAGGGGCAGGAGGTGTACGGGGGAAAGCTAAGCACATTGAGTTAATAGCAAAGCGTCAGAGTTACATTATTTGCATATGAACCAACTCTGAATAATGAATTCTTACAAGGAAATCAGTGACAGAGAAGAAGAGAGATACATGTCTGATATTTCTGTATTATAAACAATAGTTTTTAACTACTGTTTGAAATTAATGACACAGAAAGTATCCAAATTTTCTCACACTGTAGGATTTAAATATAACAAATAATTCAGAATTCTGGATTTTCATTAATTTTGAGTCTGCAAACAATACTGTTGTTTAACCTTCTCCTCTTCCTTGCCTATACCACTTTATCCTGCATACAGGGTCATGGGGGGTCCTTAAGGAGATTTAGGGCACGGGGCGGGACACACCCTGGACAGCGTGCCAATCAATTGCAGGGCACACCCTCACACTCACATGCTCATTTATTGTTTAACTTCAATCTCAAAATACAAATCTTTCATTTACCTTTAATATTGTCCATCAGCCAAGACATGTTTGAGCAAAATGTTGCTTTTCACTATAGATAACAAAGCTATCCAATTAGCACTTTGCTGACTGCATGCTGAAATCATCACTTATTCACTTCAAATACTGGCATTAAATTGGAACAATCAAAAACAACAAATAAAAGGCTTTATAATTAAAAAGATTGTTGAAAAACATTGAAAACAGTACTCACCGATAACATAACATAAATAAGTTGTGCAATTGTTTAGTTTTTTATGTTTCACACTGTCAAAGTTTGTCAAAAGCATATAAATTCAAAGCTTCTTATAGAAGGATACATTGTAATTTTCAAAAACAATATTTTGATGTGACAAATTTAGTGAAAATCAAAAAATGGTATTTTATTGCATTTTGCAGTGAAACCCATTTTATTCCTTTTTAACCTTCATGGATAATTTCTGTTGGTTTTAATATTAAATAATTCAATATTTAACCCTTTAAGCATCACTGAGGATGGCAACATCCTCAAATATTGTATTATGCAGTTTTTTTTTCAAATTGTATTTACATACATAATGTTATCAACATACAGTACAGTAACATGCACACTAAGTCATTTCTTCATATTTTGCTTCCAGAGAGCCAGACTTTTTTATATTTTAATGTAGCCTTGAGGAATAGTTCTCCTGGAGGACTTTTTTGGCTCTCTTTTCCAGTCCAGTACCTTTACCTGAGAAGTTTCAGAGGAATGTTTTTGTTTGTTAAACCACACAGAGACCTATAAATCATTCAAGCATAAAATATGCATCTTATTTAAGGCATGGTCCAGGGAGAAAAAGGTGATGACAGATGATCAGGTCAGTGATTACAGTAGTACACTGGTGATGCTGAATGCTGAGTGGTTGGAATAAACGAGAGGGGAAATGAGGCTGAGGCTGCTAATGAGGTTGTTACATAAACACTAATTGTAACTTTAGGTACTTTGCAGCCTAAAACATATGGACATCAGAAATTACCCAGTTTTCGTTGGTCACTAGCATAGCAGTAGCTTTTGCTTTATTTCTACCTAAAAAGTGTAATGTAGCAGCTCTTTCAGTCCTGAAGTCTATCCAACTGTCTGACTTCTTCATCTAAGAACACAGTTGGTGTCATTGTATTCTCCATCTCCTAAATCACTAACTACAGTAGCTACGTTGGGACTCCATCACATTGTTGTCCAGCATTTGTTCTCTCCATCAATTTCACATTAGGTTTGCTTTAATATCATTTTACACATGGCTGCAAAACAATAACAATAGAGAAAACGAGCCTTTATTTATTTATTTTTTTTACACTTATTTCTGAAATTTTCTTCCATTACAAGTCATTGTAACTTTGCTAGCAATATTCTGTGGTAATGTCAGAGGAACACATAACCGCTAACCTCTAACAAGAACAAAAGTACACCACCAACCAACAAATTAGTACAGGAATTACTAAGTATTTTAAAATAAGCAGACTTTCTTTAATCCTCAACCACTCCGCTCTCAATTTGAATAAAAGTGTGTGCCAAACTGCTTAATATCAATTTCAACTTGCAGTTTGTGTGATGCTAATTGGCAAAAAAAAAGGGAACACAAGTCACATTTCGTCTGACTTTTTCCCATTCAAAGGGCTTGTGTAGTCTTATATCCAGTTGAACAATTCTACAGGTGTCACGAGAATCCCTCAGAATTAAAGATGACTTATCTCCACAGCACCTCTTGCCACAAAGCCGGTGTTATTGTTTCCCTCTCGTTGTAAACAGCACTAATCATGGTGCGCATAGGGAGAGGAGGAAGTGAAATAGCCTCGGGTTGGCACGGACCAGTCGGAGGTGCTCCGGAGCGGAACGCTTTAATGAAGACTGGCCTGCTCCACCCCTACTGAATCACAATAAAAGCTGGAAGAACAATCCAGTGGACAGTTTTCATCTTAGTTTGCTTTTATGCTTTGTATTCAGGCCTGTGCTATATGACACCCTGGGCTATGTTTTACAATTCATATTAGTTTATATTACTTTTCCATAGCAGTCATGACCTGCCTATAAAACGTGGGCTAAATAATGAGCCTGAAGTAAAAACGGGGGCAATAACCATTCAGTAAATGTTTAAACAGATGAAATCAGCTATATAAAATGTGAAAGCTGAAAATAGGGAAACAGCAGTCTGTTTGTCATGTCAGGCCGCGTTAGAGTTAAAAGAAAATGTGCACAGTAATCCAATATTGCTAGAGCAGATGTTGCTGAATATTTTGCAGTCATTAACAAAAAAAAAAAAAAAAAAAAAACAGCTTTCAAAATTATTAGCATGAGAACAATTAGCTATTCAAACAAGATGTCAATGGATTTTACCCAAGTGTACATTTGGGTAATGATTAGAACCAGCAGCCAGACAAATGGTCAAGCTAGTGATGTTATGTGGGGAACTTAAGGTGCTTAAGATTCAAGGTGTGTATGACACTTTCAACTGAAACCCTATACCAGTGTTTAGTACTTTTAGTAATGACATCATCATTGTTAACTTAAATCTGAGAAAGGCTCCAGTTTCTACTTTTTTCAGCAGTCTATACTAATAGCGTTATTTAAAACTGCCCTAAATGGTTAAGTTGAAGCATTTTTACCCTATATTGACAAAAGTACTGTATTTGGCGAAAACTGCAATGACATTGTTTCCAAATACCGACTCCAATATGGAATCGGTCCCCCTTTTGCCGCTATAACAGCTTCCACTCTTCTTGGAAGGCTCTCCTCGAAATTTTGGAGTGTTTCTATGGGAATTTGTGCCCATTCATTCTGTAGAGCAGTTATGAGACAGGGACTAATGTTGGACGAGAAGGCCTGGCTTGCAGTCTCCGTTCCAGTCCAGGCCAGTCAAGTTCTTCCACACCGAACTGATCATACCATGTCTTTATAGTTCTTGCTTTGTGCACTGAGGTACAGTCATGTTGAAATAGAAAAGGACATTGCCACAAAGTTGGAAGCATAGCATTGTCCAAGATGTATTGGTAGACTGAAGTATAAAGATTGCCTTTCACTGGGGATAAGGGCACCTGAATTCAATAATTAACAGGTTTGGCAAAATACTTTTGTCCCTATGGGATTCCCACCTCACGGGTTCCTCCGGGTACTCTGGTTTCCTCGTACAGTCCAAAGACATGCAGATTAGGTTAACTGCTGTTCCCAAATTGCTGTTCCATAGTGTGTGTACAGTATGTGTGTGCTCTGCAAGAGATTGGTGTTCTCTGCCTTGTGCCCAAAGTATTTGAAATGAGTTATTATCGTTTGCTTTTGGTTTTTAAATAAGAAAACTAATATAAGGAATGGGCTACGTTTAATATTCAATTCAGTTATGAAGCTGTTGATCAAAGCTAGAACACTTTCAAGTTATAATTTTTTTTTAAGGTTCAAGGTTTTAAAATTGTAACAAAAGAATGTAATATTGAATCAAGATATTTATAAAATTGGGATACAGAATCATAATGTTAATCAAATTGGCACCCAGGCACCTGTAATATTTAATTGGACTGCCATAATTCTGTTTTTCGCCATAATTTTGATATTCTTATGCTCTGTCCACATTATGCAGAAATAATTTCTGTTTCTCCAGTGCACCAGCATGCATATTGAACTGCTGACTGTATCATCTACCACTGGATTTTTGCTTAGTTTATTCCATTCATTCATTTAGCAAATAACCTCATGTAATGTTTAGCTCGGTTAATTGTGACCGTAAATGCTGACATTGTTAACACAACCACAATCCTTTATTTCTGGTACATAGATGACATGCATCTGCAAGTTTTACCTTTCGAAACTGCACAGTTTGCAAGAATGGACATACAGTATATGCAGTTTCATAACTTGCTACTTGCGGAGTAGCAATAACCTTATTATTCCTATATTTTAAATAATGATTATTCAGTGCTGCGCACATAATTAAAGCATGTAGGCTATATTTTATGCCCTCCGCAATGCTGATGACTACCATATACCAATTTGACCTGTATTTTACATGCAGTAATAAGATTAAGCTAAATCAGTATGTGCTAATTCATGGGATATGATTCATGTGGTGCCTCTGATACAACAGTCTTAAATGAGGTTTTAACTGGAACAATTTAATATTTAAAAAGTATATTTAATATTTAATTAATTTTAAAAGAAGGTTAAAGAACCTATTTTTATATGGTCATCAGTATTAAAAAATAAATAATAAACAAATGACTGTATTATTGTATGGTCTGTATGTATGTTAATCCTCCTTCTTTTTGGCTAAATAATTTAGGCTGGTTCAAAAGTCTGGATCCATAAGCATTTTTTTTTGGTAATATGAAATTTGATATTTTCCTATTTATATCACACCTGAGATGGGTTTGCAAACAACAATAGAAGATGGAATAGAACCTGAGCAGAAACCACTTAACTTTTTTTTCCTTTAAGGTCATCTGAAATCAGTAATCTATCAGAACCGGCCCAGAACAATCACTACACTAAATCATCTCTGCACGAGGCATCAATTCTAATACATTAGGACATTCTTGTGTTAAACATCTTTGTGTTCAGCATATTCACAATTCCTGTGAAGTTGGAGGCTGTAATTATCAGCATTTGCTGTAATTCACATACTTAAATAAATTTCTGCATACAAATCCAGAATTTTAGCCATAACACTAATCAGCCATAGAATTAAACCCACCTGCCTAATGTTTTGTCTGAGCCACTGTGACATGGACAGCACATGACCTCTTAGATTAGTAGCTGATCTTTTAAGTGCAGTATGTCTCCATGGATTTGGCTTTCTTTCCATAACATTGGCTCGATCACATTGGGATCTGAGGAATTTGAAGACCAAGTAAACACTTTGACCCTCAAACTATTCTTTTCGTACTTTCATTCCATTTTTCAACAGATTTTTATACTCGCCAGCTGCTTCGTAAGGTACTGCTGGTATGGACCACCTTTTGCACTAAGAGCTGCCTTAATTTTTCATAGCATAGATTCAACAAAGTGCTGGAAACATTCCTTAGAGATTTTACTCTATATTGGCCTGAGCATCACACAGTTACTGCAGATTTGTTGTCTGCACATCCATGATGTGAAGCTCTTGTTCCAATACCTCCCAAAGTTGCTCTATTTCATTAAGATCTGGTGACTGTGGAGGTCATTTGAGTTCAGTGTACTAATTGTCATGTTCAAGAAACCAGTTTGAGAAGATTTTTACCTTGTTGACATACTGTAGCACGTTATCCTGTGGTCTTAAAGGAATGGACATGCTCAGCAACAGGACTCAGGCAGGCTGTGGCATTTAAGTGATGCTGGTAATAAGGAGCCCAAAGTGTGCAAAGAAAATATCCCCACACCATTACACCACAGCAGCAGCTCGAACCAATAATACAAGGCAGGATGGATCCTTGCTTTCATGTTGCATACATACAATTTTGACCCTACCATCCAAATGTTGCAACAGAAATGTTTTTCCAATCTTCTGCTGTCCAATTTTGGGGAGCCCATGCAAACTACTGTATAACCCACAATTTCCTGTTCTTAGCAGACAGGAGTGGCACCCGGTGTGGTTTTCTGCTACTGTATTCCATCTGCTTCTAGGTTCGAAGTGTTGTGTCTTCAGAAATGCTTTTCAGTATACCTCAGTTGTAACGAGATGCGAATTGAGTTACTGTTGCCTTTCTATCTGCTTAATCCAGTCTACCCATTCTCTCCTGACCTTTGGCATCAACAAGGTGTTTTTTCCCTCAGAACTGCCACTTGCTGGATGTTTTCTCTTTTTCAGACTATTCTCTGTAAAGCGTAGAGAGATGGTTGTGCATGAACATCACAGCAGATCAGCAGTTTTGGATATACTCAGACCAGCCTGTCTTGCACACATCATGCCTTTAATAACTTTTATTAGAAATTCTGATGGCATTTGACCATGTCTACAGTACTTGCCTAAATGCATTAAGCTGCTGCCATGTTATTGGCTAATTGGATATTTGCATTAATGAGAAGCTGAACAGATTTACCTAATGAAGTGCCAGCAGGTTTATATCTATATCTACAGTATGTATGTATTAGTGTTTGTATGTTAAGTCTATAAAATGTGATAGAATACAATGAGATTGGGCTTATATATAAGATCAGCTTTGAGATTCTGCTATTAATCATACACATTCCACATATGTAAATGATTAATGCTTCAAAATGCAGTGCATGTAAAAACATACGAATAATTGAAGCGGTAAAAACGAGATTTCTTTCTCTCACCGTGTGCCCTGATGGTGAACTAAACCCTGAAGTCTTTCTACAGCCACTAGCTCAACATCCATTATTGAAGATATTGTGTTTCATAAAGCATGTGCCACGTTTACAGATAGTCCCTCTGTCCCGTGTTTAGCAAAGCTTGTTTTATTGATCGCCTGGCCTTTCCATACAAAATGCACACTTCTACCCTTAGGACAAGAAAATCGGAGGAATGTTCGCTCTTTGTTCTGGCAAGAGGAAAGGTTCCTTTTTAGGAAACATCAATTGCTATGAGCCAGGGGCTAGCATCCTCTTACAGTCTGATAATCTAGTGCCTTTTAGTGTCAGTTCAAGTAACTGTAGAGTTGTTAAAGATGGAAAATAATGAGTCTCGGGTGGTTGTTCGTGTTAAAGGTCATGCTAGGAGTTACAAAAGATATGATGTAGATACAGCTGTTAAATCCTCAATTCTGATTGGTTAGAAGATATCTATTAACTCTACAGCGGCTCTGACACTTCTGGCTGTAAGACGAAAAAATGATTGATTTAAATTACTGTGTGATGGTTTCCATAGTAACTCATTTACATGAACTTTGTATGACAGAGCTACATAATCTCTGGCATTAAAAATGTGTTGCATTTTAAAAAGAAAAGTCTTAAATGAGTTGCTTAATTAACATTTATGGAGGGAGTCTCCAGTGTCAGTCACAGATACAAGCTATAATTGACCCTACTCAATATCCATATCTTTACAAGAAAAGGGAAAAAAATCAGCTCTAGAGACAGGACAAGCACACAGTAATGAACAAAATACCCCGATCTAGTTGGAAACTTGGTTTAGATCAGCATTCGGTGTTCAGAACTAGACTTTGACTTACTGAAGTTGTTAAAAATCTCCTGTTTCTGTTTTTATTAATCCCAGTACACTTACCGAATGTTAAATTTGAGCAAATCCTTGTATAAACACAAGTGGAAGACAAATAAATGCTTCCCCGAAGCTGTTGTCATTAAACTTTAAGCGATCGCCCGAGCCACAGGGATGACTGCTGGCGATAGGAAAGGGTATATAAAGAGGCGTAATTGTTTCGAGAGCTGGGATATGAACCATTCTGCTGAACCGTTTTAGAGAATACAGTGGATTTGAGCATGTGTCAAAATGGAAGACTATGTACAGTATAAAGCTAATCACAAAGGCAGAGATTTAATGACATCATTTTATTATTTCAAGCATGTTCATAATAACTGACTGGCACAATTAACTCATTTGTGGGGAAAAAAAAAACATCTTTTTTTTGGCAGTGAACATGTTCCAAATATCAAGACCCATTGTTTAAAAAAAAATAATAATAAATCCCAGCATTCAAGATTCATAACAGATTCCCCTCACAGTATCACGCTTGACTGTGTAATCATTAAAACCTTTTCTCATAATAATACTGTCAGGACAAAGAGAAACCTGGGTGTGTTTTGTGAACCACCTGAAATTTGTTCAAACTTTGCTTGAAATTGAACAAATTTCTCCCCAAAGTCATTGAGTTTGCAGAAAGAGCTGCATCGTGACAGGTACATGTTAGTTCATGGGCAGTGCGTAATTAGTCTGAGCTGGTGCGCTGGTGAAGATGACGAGGGAAAGAAAGAGAGACTGACTATATTGGATACACCAGTGGCGGCTTCGTTGCTGGTTCTTCTCTTAAGCTCTTCACTTTCCATTAGGTGCGAGGTGGAAGATGAGGCAAGGCTCTGCATATGGAGGTGAGGAAGCTGGTGTCGGTGGTGGAGCTGAAAACTTGTCAGAGTCAGTGGCCTTCAAGCAGATTTTCTGTCCAATCCAAACCCTCCTCTGTGATTATAAAGTCTTTGAAATGAACATAGGAAGCAAATGATGCTGTAAAAAATTTGACTTGGCTACTATGGTGTCTGAGGTTAATTCTATTCATGCTGTAAAAAAGAAAAAAAAAAAAACACCAAAAAACATTCGGATTATAAAACAAGACTTTAAACTTTTAACAGAAAGGAAAGCAGAATGAAATCAATCTAGAACTGGGCACAAGGCAGCATTCGCTTTCATTGTCAAGGTGCAAAATGTATTATTTTTTTCATCATTAGTTGCTACTTTGTATTTTAAGCAATAGCATCCGCACAGATAAACAGAAAGTGTGTTCTTGTGAGTGTGTGTGTGTGTGTGTGTGTGTGTGTGTGTGATAATCGAATGTGCCTCTTGTTGAGCGCCATGTTGCACTGAAGGTTAACGTGAGACTTCATGCTTCATGTGGAGTTTCACCCTGCAAAACAGAAATGGGTAGACAGGCAAGGTTAAATGAGCAACTGTGCTTTTATGGAAAGACTCTGATAGGTTTAGATTAAAGTAACACCTGAGTGCCCGTGTTTTTGCACCGAGTGCAGGAATGCATAATAACCCCATGGGCCAGGATGAGTGGAAAGCAGAAATCAGCACATTGATAATCTTTTTTTTGCTGAAGACTTGCTCTGACACCTTGCTGACACCAAAATCTGAAAGGAGGTGAAACCATCAGTATCTTATATATCTCTAAAAATATTGACGTGGTGCTTTAGAATATAAATCTGAAATTATGGACTTGTCATCCTAAGGAACAACACAGACTCTGCCTACACTGTTCTTTACATTTACATTTGATCGCATCGCATGTTGTTGCGTGTCAAAGAGACAAAGTCCTAGACCCAGAAAAAAAATTCAGATGTGACACCATACTCAGAATGAATATAGGTGCGGAATAAGCATCCAACAGCCAGACCTAAACAAAAAGCAATCAAACATAGACAGCTGTACTTTTAAACTAGATACATAAAACTACATCTTGACAGATTAAACATCAAAATTCAGTTCTAGACAAAGACTAAACCTCTAAAGCTAGCTTGATAAATCGGCTAAACATCAGAAGCTAGTTTTATACAGACTAGTGATGCGCGGGTCGTCTGGTAAAGAAATTGTCGCTTTATTTGCGGGGCGGGTTTGGGGTGGGTCATTAAAAACAAAATTAAATAAAAAATCCATGTATGTTGCGTGCAATTCCGCTGCCAGTCACAACAAAAACAAAGAAATAAAAGTGAAGATGGAAGACGAGGTGCGGGAGAAATTGAGATCGGGAACTTACATCATTTAATGGTCGCGGGTGCGGGGCGGGCTGTAAAAATAGATACAGTGGTGCGGGGTGGGCCAAATAATTTCATAAAAGCGGGACCCGCGGGTTGGAAAAATAACTGACCCGCGCATCACTAATACAAACTAAATATCAAAAACAAGTTCAAGACACAGTCTAAACATCTTAAGCTTGTTCTAGACAAATATTAAATATCAAAAGTGAGTTTTAAAAAACATATGAAATTAGTTTTACACTCAACCTAAATATAGTAAAAAATCAAGTTCTAGACACTGGCTAAACATCAAAGGCGAGTTCTAGACAAAGACTAAACATGAGTTCTTAACACAGACTAAACACATTACAATAAGTTAGTTCTACACTTAAAACAAACATCTAAAACTCCTTCTAGACACAAGCCAAACATTAAAGGTCAGTCCTAGGCATGGACTAAACATCTCAGGCAAGTTGTAAACACACACTAAACATATAAGGCTTGTTTTAAACAAAGGCAAAACACCTAAAAAGAGCTGTAATTACAGACTTAATGTCCACATCTGGATCTAAAGCTCCAGAGGTATTTAAGAGTCACATTCAACTTGTTTAATAAATTGCCTTGTTGTTGTGACAAAAGTACATTAATATTGCAATACGTTAAGGCAGTGGTTAAATATACAGTGCAAGTATACAGTAATTGCTTTTGCATAAAAGGTTTTTTTTGCATATTTGTCACACTTAAATGATTCAGATTATCAAACAAATTTGTATCTTGCACAACCCGAGTAAATATAAAATGCAGTTTTTAAATTATTTTATTTATTAAGGGAATAAAGCTGTCCAATCCTACTTGGCCCTATGTGAAAAAGTAATTGCCCCTGGTTGTGTCACCCTTGGCGACAACAACTGCAATCAAGAGTTCATCCACATACGGTAGCTATTGGTTCAGTCTTGTTTTCAGGATAGTTTAATTCAGCCACATTGGAGGGTTTTCGAGCATGAACGGCCGGTTTAAGGTCATGCCACAGCATCTCAAGTCTGGACTTTGACTAGGCCACTCCAAAAAACTGTGAAAATTCTCCAAAGTTTTTGGAGAAGTTTATTTATTTATTTAACCATTAAGAGATGGACTTGCTGGTGTGTTTCAGGTCATTGTAGCTTTGAGGTCATGAACTGATGGTCAGACATTCTCCTTCAGAGGAGATAGAGCAGAAAAATGCATGATTCCATTAATTATGGCATGTCGTCCATGTCCTGAAGGTGCCAAGCAGTCTCAGACAATCACACTACAACTAACATGTTTGACTTTTGGTCAATGATGTACTTTTTTATGAAATCCTGCATTAGTTTTATGCTAGATTTAACAAAATACAAAAATTCCATCATCCAAAAAGCTAAACTTTTGTCGCATCAGTCCATAGAACATTAGCCAAAACTCCAAAACTTAGGGATTTTCAATAAGTTTTTTTTCAAGAAGCCAGGTAGGTATTGACAGCTTTCTTTCCTTTAATAAATGAAATAATGATTTAAAAACTGCATTTTCCATTTACTCAGATTATTTACTATACTGTAAATGTGTAGTATAAAAATGTGTCTGATGATCTGAATCATTTAAGTGTGAAAAATATGCAAAAAATATTAGAGAGGGGAAATACTATTTCACGGCACTGTATCATTGCCATTGTAGTTGCAAACGCTTATCGACACCTTTCGTCTAGTTTCAACAGATAACCGTCACTGTGCTTGCTCGCTTTATCATTATCGGTAGAACTGTGTAAGGACTCAAGTCATTTCCATTCTCTTATGTGATGCTGTTAATAAGCTAGTGTTATCAGTGCCTTTAGAGACAAAGCACAATTCAAAGCTTACTGATAAATCCTAACATCGTTTAAATTAACACCCATGAATTTGATGAAAGGAACCTTATCTTATGTTAGTTTCAACTAAATGAGAGAAAATCAACAGCATAAAAAAAAAAAAAACTTAAGATGCCATTTATCGCATTATGAGTAGTGTGTTCAAAGTCACGACGTCTAATGTGCTTCAAGTGAGGAAAAGAAATAACAATATTTATTTGTTTAGAGGTCCAAAAATGGAACCTATATTTTCAAATTATTATCCAATCACACAGCTAAAGCGTTATAAGTTCAAAGCTTTAATGCACTCTCAACTCTATTCCCTATGGGGCCGCTTTACCCTGCTGGTAATAGAGCTAAAGAAATAGCTCTCGATGCATCATTAAACCGGGTGGAGAATTAACTTGGACGGAACTTAATTATGTCACACACGAGGTCCTGCAAGTTTGAGACTTGGAGAAGGGCAATATTGCTGGCTAAAGAGCGTAGACAGTTAGTTTAGACACATAATTAGAATCAATCATCCATATACACGAGAGTGTGGCTTCAGCCTGCTAAGTGAAACATTAACATTCATGGTGTAAAGTGGCTCGAAATCCAAAGACAGGATACGAATACGTTGTAACATAGAGTGTAAACCTGGAACCAGGACCGAACTGATATAGTTTAAGGGGGTAAGAATGCAGTGATTTCACTTGATTCTGGAAAAAAAGCCGCCTGTGTCTCCTTTCAGTAATGTTGAATGTTGAAAGGGCAACTCTGATTAAACCCAACTGAACAAAAGATGCTGTGTTTTCATTTGAGGACGGTAGTTTTTATATCGCAGCTGCTGAACTGAGATGTACAATGGGAAAATGGTTTCAGAGCTGTCACTCTGAAGAACTTGTGAAGAACAAACACACACACACACACACACACACACACACACACACACACAGAAATGTTAAACAGTGTTCAGAAAACTCCCATACTGTATTCTTATATTCTTATTTAAAGCACCGTCTCTGTCTCTTCTTAGCGTTTTGGCTGATTTCAATGATTTCTGTGTGAACTTACACCAAGTTTGCTCATATTTTCTGTTGCCAGATTTCGGCCCAATGAATACAACACTCTTATGTTGGTTCCCGGAGCTGCCAAGTCCTACACGCCTCACAGAAAACAATTGTTTCTGTTCTTGTTGTTGAATTTGTACATTGTGAAAATTCATCAGCTCAGAGGAAAGCCAACAACAAACAAACTCTGATTCAGACTGAGCAAATGGATTAATAGGAAAGGAAATGTCACTGCCATTTGAAGACATAATAATAATAATAATAATGAGAAGAAGAAGAAGAACCCAGGTTATTAAACATTTTTATGTAATATCTAACATAATAATTAAGATAATTCAAATAGATTTTATGGCAATATAAAATAAGGTATGCATGATGTTTAAACAGGTTCTGCAAAAATATATGTTTATATTACATTAGATTATATCCTAGACACAGACTAAACATCTAAAGCAAGTTATTGTTACACACAAAATAAACAAAGCTTGCTGGTGACACTTAGTTATGATCCAAAGCCAGCTTTAGACACAGACTAAACATCTAATGCCAGTTCTAGACACAAGGCAAACAGCCAAAGCTTGTTCTAGACTAACCATCCAAACAACTGACTAAACATCTAAAGCTAGTTCTAGACATGGTCTAATAATCAAGAGCAAGTTCTAGACACAGAATAAACCTTTTACGCTGTATCTAACCACAGACTAAAGACTAACAACAGGAACTAGGGATCATGGAGTCCACTGGTGACCACTGTATTTATTCCCATTTTTACAACTGTAGTAGGACCTCCTGTCAACATTCGCAGGCTACAGGCAATTTGAGAACGCCAGTTAACCTAATCTGCATGTTTTTGGACAAAACTAGTTCTAGACATTAAACATGAATTAAACATCAAAGGTTAGTTCTAGACACAAAGTAAATATCTAAAGCTAATTCCAGACACAGACTAAGCTTCCAAAGAAACACCCAAAGATGGTTTTTCGAGAGAAATAGTTCATGACACAGACTAAACATAAAAAAACAAACAAATATGAAACATTAATTCTAAACAAAATACTTCAAACTAGTTCTAGACACAGACTAAACATCAAAACCCAATTATAGACATGGACTAAACAGAAACCTAGTTCTAGACATGAAGTAAATATCAAAAGGTTGTTTTAGACTTAACATCCATACATCGATTAATAAATAGAATTTTTTTTTAAAGGTTAAAAGGTTGCTTTCTACACAGACTAAACATCCCAAACCAGCTGTACAGTACAGTATATGCAGACTAAATAGTATGATTAGGCTCTAGATACACACCATATTAACAAGCTAGCTCAAGAGACATTTAGGAGTTGAGCTTACATGAAACATGTTTCCCAAATTGTTTGGTTGCTATCACAATACCAAATTAACTTTGCATAATTTTTAATAACAGCATGCACCCACATGCTTTATTCCCTAATTAATCATTTGGCTAATGCCTCTATCTGCATTTATTTTCAAGTGAGTGTGAATCCAGTCTAAACACAAAGCTATTAAAAAAAAAAAAAAGCCAAGAGTGATATAAGCGCTGAAGCACGACTACATTGCCATTGGAAAAAAAAAAAAACAATACAGTTAAAAGAACTAAATGCATGTGTCAGAGTAAGAGCTAATACTCTGGATGCTAGACACATTAGTTAAGAAGCAGTCAGTCAAACTAAAAATGGTACAACTGTGCAAATCAAAAAGGCCATTTTGCTTTAACCATGTATAGTCAAGATAAAGAAATAGCCTTTGGTGCATCATTAAACCGGGTGGAGAATCAGAAATTTGAGACTTGGAGAAGGGCAATAGTGCTGGTTAAAGATCATAGACGGTTAGTTTAGACACATAATTAGAATCAATCATCGCTATACACGAGAGAGTGGCTTTAGTTTGCTAAGTGAAACATTAACATTCATGATGTAAAGTGGTTAAAAAAAATTAGCCAGGAACAGATACGAACCTCCTCAAGCCAAAAGATAAAATGTTATAATGGAACCATGTTGAAGCAAAAAGACTGATTTGACTGAATTTAATGGTAAAAAAAAAAAAGTGAGAAAATGTCCTCTAATTCTCTAATTCATTAAGTCAGAAATTCATCTCATAATGAAAAATGAGAAGCCTACAGTGCATAAGCAAACGTACACATTCAAAGTATGGTGAAAAGGTTTACGTTTCTGTATTGGTTAAATGTTCTTGAATGATCAGAGTCATCCTAAGATTGTTGTAGATCCTACTGTATATCTGCAACATTGTGGAATTGCAAGTAAAATAAAAAAACAACAACTTTCTTCACAAATAAAATTCGAACAGAAGCTGTGACATCCCGCAGTTCCCCGTTCACAAGAGAGTTCAACCCCTACCACATCCATATGAATAAGCGAGAAGAAGTCCTCATGAAAACACACTTTAGCTCCTACTCCTCCAGCCTTTGTGGCTTACCCGGCCCTCCCGGTAATCCATCATACAAATGAACACAACATTGTATTTTCACACCTGCTTGCTCTCTCAGGACCCAGATCCACTCTCAGGTCTTGCTCTGCATGGGAATGAATGAGATGGATTGCCAAGGAGAAGAGTCATCTAACGGGTAGGATCAACTACACATTTTGTAACTGTGAGGAGCCAGTACATGGGAGAGAGGAACACACACACGTACACAGAGATTAATAAGCAAATTAGGGCACATGATCAAATTTTCAGAAGATGGATATTCAGAGGAAAAAGTCGTTTTAAAAACAACTCTCAGTTCCAGCCTCTTATGTTTTCACAGGGGAAGCAGGTAAAGGAATAGACATGGTAGGAACCAGGGGTAAATGTTTGCAAGGTCTTTAATCAACTAAAATTTAAGCAACTACACATTTAAATAAACATGTTAGAAAAGTATAAACTTGTTTTCACCTAAATTATGTATTGTAACTGTAAACTGTACCGTAAACGGAGCCCTGAATCACAGGTAGACTCGATTTGATTCGATAGTTGGAAATTGCGATTTTCAATTGAAACTCAATTGGTTCAGCAGCACTACGTTTATTTTCTGACTTGTCGTCTCAAGCAGCTATATTTCTTACAGAATTTTTAAGTATTGTGTGGCATAGAGGTAAACGCTGTCGCCCTGCATCCCCAAGGTCCGGGCTCGATTCCCGTGTCTGTGTGCATGGAGTTTTTGCATGTTCTCCCCGTGCTTGGTGGGTTTCCTCTGGGTGATCGGGTTTCCTCCAACAGTCCAAAGACATGCAGATTGGGCTAATTGGAGTTCCCAAATTGCCCTTAGTGTGTGTATGAGTGTGTGCATATGCTCTATGGTGGATTGGCACCCCGTCCAGGGTGTACCCTGCTTCGTGCCGTAAGTCTCCTGGGATACGTTCCAGGCCCCCCACGACCCTGTATACAGGATAAAGTGGTATAGATGGTGAGTGAGCCAGTGAAACACTCGAATGTTGCTCATACAAAGTGCTATTTTCAAACTTAACAAACTTCTGCTCCACCCTCCAGTCCAGTAGGTGGTGGTAGTGCATCGCCTGGCCATTGAGTCAAAAGAAGAAGAAGCGAAAAGGGAGTATTTTTGAAGAAAAGTGTGTATTTTCTTCAATAGCAGAGGTATATTTTCAAGAAATCTGATGATTTTAGATAATTTAACAATTGCAGGTAACCTAAACAATTTTAAAAGTATGAATCGATTCTGCATCAAAAACCGACCCATCAAATATATATGTAGAATTGATTAACCATTGATTAAATCGCAACATCAAATAATCATACAGTTCTAATTCCAAAGCAATTACACCAATGCTCTCATAGGGTTCGAGAGGATAAAAAGATAAGAACTTAAAGGACGTGATGGAATTTCTCAATGCAGGAAACTCACCCAGCCTGGACACTGAAAGTACTGACAGATTGATAGCTCTGTCTCAGGTCTGTGGGTATTGAATATTCATAGCTAGCTGTCACAGTAGAAGCTCGGTTAATTATCTACGGAAAACAATTTATCCTGGTCAAGGTACTGTAGCGGTAGAGCCCAAGCCTATCCCGGGTACACGAATACACACACACACACACACACACACTTCTGGCACGTTTGTTGGATGTGAGAGAAAACTGAAAAAAACCCAGAGAAAAGCCATGCAGACTTCAGGGAAAACTTGTAAAACCAAGGACACTGGAAGTATAGATCGGTGAGCAGCAGAAAACAAATAACAATAAAAACTGCCTCAATAAATAGTGCATGTGTAGCAGCAGCATGTGGAGTAAATTCATTTATCATCTGTACTGTTTATCCTGGGTCTTGGGTAGACTGGATAGACCTATGCCAGGAAACTTAAGGCACAAGACAGGATACAAGTCTACTCACTCTCATTGTCTATAACATTTACACTATAGTTATGACGGTTACTGTATATCCCAGGGCACTTGGGGTTATGAGGCAGGGTACACCCTGGACAAGGTGCCAAACCATCACAGGACACACAAACACACTTATTTACACACTATGGGAAATTTGGAAATGCCAGTTATCCTAATCTGCATGTCTTTGGACGGTGGGAGGAAACCATAGTACCCAGAGGAAACACACCAAAAACATGCAAACATTGCCAAGACAAGATTCGAACCCCCAACCCTGGTGATGCAAGGTGACAGTGCTAACCACTAAGCCGCTGTGCCACCCACATCGAGTGCAAAATTCTCATTTTGCCTTGGATCAAATCCTTGAAGCTCTACTGCTAATACAGCTCACCTTACGACTTGTGAAAATGTAGTGTATGAAAATGTAGTGGGTGGAAACATTTGTAGGAAGTAAAAGTCCAAAGTATTAGATGAAAGAAAAACTCTAGCAGATGCAGACGATTTAAAAGCAGATGTAACGTCAGAACGGTGACAAATGTTTGGAACTGGTTCTGAAACTTGAGCGCTTAAGCATATTTTAATGGCTTGCAACAAAAATCATCTAACGTTTCCTACAAATCAGTGCACCTCTACTCCTTTCTGTATAAACGGTTAAACACTGACATCCACTCATAACTACTCCTCTGCGGAGAAAATCCGACTGACGGAGGACTGAGCTGCCTCCATGCCACTCCTTTAGCAGGAAACGAGTTGCACTGACAGTTTCATTTGTGTGGTGCGCGGAGGGCCGCACACTAATTTCCTTGGCCTATAGGAGATTGTTCCGTTCAAAGAAACACACCGGCACAATAGTCTCATTATAATGAGGCACTGTAAATCCAAACTGCATTCATTCTCCCCTTCATTTGCATTGAAATGGAAATGCCATATTTCATTCTCTTTCTCAGTAACCTTACACTTATTTATATATTTACAGTACGGTGTAAAAGAGGGGACCGGGCTCCTGCGGCTTTGTTGACTCTAACGATAGCGAACGATAGCGATAATAATAATGAAATTCAAATGGGGTTATGGGAGGGGAAATAATCAGCGAGTCACATATTCACATTCCATATTGTGGACATTAGAGCTTCTGTCACTGAGAGGCCATTGACGCGGTGTTGCATTAATACGTCCCGGTGCGGCATGCTGGGATTACAGATGTGCCCGCAATTAAGGGGTTGAATAATGCAGGTAAAAGTACAACCGACTGTTGACCAAGGGCAATACTTTTGATTACAATATTACACTGCGGGGAAACAATTCGATTCTCTGAACGTTTAAAACATTTGATCAGAGCCACAGAAGGAATTCATATGTGCTCCTTTAAGCTTCAGCATCCTGGGGTGTTTTTTTTTTTTGTTAAACAGGAAGTAGATTATTTAGTCTTTCTGTAGCCTAATTTTGATAAATAAACTTGATAATAAAATGACATTTGATATTATGTCTCTTAAAAGAATTCAAAGGAGAAATATTGGCCAAAGAATTCCTCTTTCATGGCCATTAACACATCTAATGGAAACAAATGTTGGGTGTACCAAAAGGATTTGTGCTCAGTTGAAGGTTGAAGTCGATCATGACTTCCAGGCAAAAAGTGAACTTTAAAAAAAAAATTTTTATTATTAATTATAAACCTTTCAAACTAATTTATAAGATTTCAGACATAGCCAACGAGACATTCAATCCAGCAATAACTAACAATGGAAGGTGAGGTAACACGTTTACAACATAAATGACCTTGAGATAAAGTTGAATGTACGACCCGAATACAGTACAACATTCCAAACACAACCTCGAAACAACAAAATTTGAACCTTGATTTGGAGCCTTTATGCTGATTAACATCCATTTGCACAACAACCACATTCACTGTCCCTTAAGTTTCAACTAGGATTTAGAATTCTGATTGGAGACGACACAACAGCTTCCCGCACTCAGCTCAGGTATCTCATGTCATGCATCTCTCAGTGGTGTCATCCAGTTTTGTCATGAATCTTAGCTTACAAATAACTGTACTGTAATACAGTGTTTGCACAGCACCAGAACTGTATCACATCCGGTTTCCCAGAGCAGATCTCAGACATTAAGTGGGCTCTTTTATTTTGGCTGCTTTCCTATTTAAGACTGCGGTTGTTGCATTTTGCAGTTTCTCAGTAACCTGACAAGCTGTTTTTTTCTGTCCTATAAAGAGAAAAGAGGTGGCACGGTTGGCTTAGTGGTTAGCACTGTCACCTTACACCACCAGGGTCTGGGTTTGATTCCCGCCTCGGGTCTGTGTGCATTGAGTTTGCATGTTCTCCCAGTGCTTGATGGGTTTCCACTGGGTACTCTGGTTTCCTCCCACAGATCAAAGGCACGTGAATTAGGCTAACTGGTGTTCCCAACTTGCCCACAGTGTGTAAATGTGTGTGTGTGTGTGTGTGCCCTGCGATGGATTGGCACCCAATCCAGGATGTACCCTGCCTTTTGCCCTAAGTCTCTTTTAATAGGCCTCGCGCTACCCTTTAGGGAGGAAAAGTGATGGAATTACTGTTTACTGCCTGATAAAGAACTTAAGATTAAGATTCAGTTATTTGCCACATGTGCCTTACAGCAAAAGTAAGATGATTTTTTTTCTCATTGGGAAAGTTAGTTAGGAATCTGAGGTCAGAGCGCAGGGTCAGCCAGGATTCAGCAACACATAGGGCAAAGAGCCTTGCTTAAGGGCTCAACAGTGGCAACTTTGCGGTGTTGGGGCTTGAACCCCCAACCTTGTGATTAATAACCCAGAGCTTTAATCATTTAAATCACCACTGCCCTAGTGATAAGCTGAGTTCCATAACATTATATGTAACCACAAATGGTGAAAAAAATACACAGTGCCATTCTACAATTCGTAGGAAGTTGGTAAAGTGCTAAGGTGTAAGAGTAGAAAACAATGAAGTTCAGGGTGGTAATAATAGCTGCTTCATGGTGGGTCACATCATGCCACCTTAATAAAAGTGCTGATGTCAGCAAGCAAACATCATATCATGACAGTTCGATCTTGGGTTAAGGCAGATTGACACGGTCCTCAGTGTCCATATTAAATTCGAAATTACGCCACATATACCAATATCACGCAAGCACAGGAAATTATTCGCTAATCAAAGACTCCTCTGAATTTACAATCATGTTATAATTAACCAATCCTGAAATCAGAGTGCAGAAGAGGACATAGCCAACATAGCTATCAAATGTCACGTCAAGCCACGTGACGAAACAGAAAGAAAATCTTCTTCCCTCTCTTATATTATTTTGGATGATTTCACTCGCTCCGCTCTCCTTCAAGGCCCTGTGGTGTTAATTATACTGGCTCTCTCCCCTAGAGCAAGCGGAGCTGTGCGAGTGCATTAATCTTGATTCTCCACTTGACTACAAAGCCTCGTTTGAAGAGTCTCCTTTGGTAAGCCCCAAAGGCAGGGTGTGTGTATGTGTGTGTGAGAGAGAGAGAGAGAGAGAGACAAGAAGGAGTCACAGCTCTGTGTTTTCTCCAATAAATGTGGGCAACTCGCCAAGCATCCAAATCACCTGCACTTTCCTCTGCATCTAATGAATTTTCCAAAGAGAAGCCCCTCCTGTCTGCAGCGCCACCGGTGGTCTTTGCCAGTGTTTCGGGGTAATTTATCTGCTTGAATTTTGGCCGGTCTGTAAGGGGTCAGTGTGAGCAGGATGCTTTTTCCCAGAACTCCACAGCTCTGTACAATTCATCCTGAACTGATGAATTTTGAATGGAGCAAATTACACATTCTGCTTAGACTTCTCACACTTCACATCTTCTACGTGGCCTTGCTCCCCAGTTACTCCCTGTGGCTCTAATTACAGCACCGAACATCTTTGAAAGGTTTGACCCTCTTTGGAATTAACACACGCGGTAAATGATACACAGTGATACACTTCTGAAAGCTCACAACCGAGCAAGCTTTCAAGGAATTCATGAAAATGTATTGTTGTGACTATATAAAGAAAGTACAGTTTGGATATAGAATGACTGTAAAACAAAATATAACATAAGTCTAACACAAGGGCGGTAACTTTAAAGTCTTTAAAGTCCAAACATTTATTCATTTATTTATTTATTAATAAAAAATAAATAAATAAATAAAAACAGTATTATATGGCTTCTGTAAAAGAACGGGCTCAGTGACGATGCAAGATGATGTGCCTACAGCACGTTGAAATTTCAAGATTTGCCTTCATTTTCCTTTGTAATAAAATACATGTACAATTTGTTTCAATAAATTCATTCTAGAAATGTCGACTTTATGACCAATTTTTAATGCCTAGTTACTTTTCACCCAATCCATATTAATTAATTCGTGTTTGCTATTTTTTCTACAGGTTTATTTTCCCGCTGATGCATCTCACAGCCTTTAACATGGGTTTTACTGGACATTAAATTACAAACATGCAGCCAGATTTAATTGTTGCTCAGGTCTTCCCAGTATTATCTCGTGCTTTGTGATCTGAGCTTACAGCCGCTATGAAGAATAAACAGCACACATACCAATATTTTCATTTCGTTTTCAATCTCTATATTGAAAATCAAATCACATAAACTGTTTTTTCCACTTAAATCTTAAACTTTTTGCACTTTAATTCCTTGCACTTGCATTATTTCATATCTTTGTAAATCAGGTTCATTTCTTAAATGTTCTTATTTATGTACCCTCTCTTTCTCATATACCATCAACCTCTTACGTCATTTATACCAGTGGTTCTCAACTGGTTTGGCCATGGGACCCACATTTTTACATGAATTATAATTAATTTGTATTTATTTGTTAACATACACAAGTAGTGACAGATAAATCATAAGAAAATCACCAAGACT
>JAQMYK010000037.1:27508635-27522782 GCA_030014345.1 Clarias buthupogon
CTCCCTCCTGCACCACTACACCTCCCTCCTGCACCACTACACCTCCCTCCTGCACCACTACACTTCCCTCCTGCACCGCTACACCTCCCTCCTGCACCACTACACCTCCCTCCTGCACCGCTACACCTCCCTCCTGCACCGCTACACGTCCCTCCTGCACCGCTACACTTCCCTCCTGCACCGCTACACCTCCCTCCTGCACCACTAGACTTCCCTCCTGCACCACTAGACTTCCCTCCTGCACCACTACACTTCCCTCCTGCACCACTACACTTCCCTCCTGCACCACTACACTTCCCTCCTGCACCACTACACCTCACTCCTGCACCACTACACCTCCCACCTGCACCACTACACCTCCCTCCTGCACCACTACGCCACCTGTATGCTCCACACTGGACCTCGCTCCATCTTTCCAGGCACCATCCCTGCACTCCGCCACGAGATAAACAGCTCCACACAACAGCGGATTAGAACTAATTACACCGTGTGCTCACTATTGTTAGATGTTTAATATATTTATTTATGCTTGTGCTTTGGGAAAAAAAGCTCAAAAGTGTTAGAAAGTTTTAAAGGATTTGAAAACGCTCATTCGCTCTCACACCACGCTCCACACGCTACTCTCACACCACCTCCCAGCATGCACCAGAGAGAGAGAAAGAGAGATGAAAGGTTTGACAGCAAAACACGATAAACGCCATTTCTGCTTATTATTTCCTTTTATCACAGAAAGTTATCTATAACGAAAATTAAACATATTCAGTGAATTTTCGGGGAAAACTGAAATCAAGAAAATTAGTTTTTATGGTATGTTAGTGCCTCTGCTGTTACCCTAGCATTCATGGACTACAGGTATGTGTTGCTTAACATCTACGATAAGTTCTCTGACATTGAATATTATATTACTTGGATATCGTGCGAGCATCACATTATATACTTAATAAAGCTACTGTATGTGCTGGACAGTTTTTACAGTTTTTTTTTCGTGTTCTGTGCAAGGGATACACACATTGTGGGGGTATAGCGTTTTGAAAAATCACACACACACACAAAAAAATTTTAAATAACACAACCAAACAATTTTCACATAATTTTTTGCAATTTTTGGATTTTTTTATTTTATTTTTATGTTTGGGACCCTAAGTAAACATGTATAAAATGTTGTCATTTGGGGTGAAGGGGGCATTTACTTTTCCATAAAATGCCAAAAAATTAAGTATTAAGTCTTAATTTGCTGTCTGTTTATTACTCACACACATATTTCTCTAATTTTTGCCTCAGTTGTTTTATTAAATAAATATAATTGTCCATTTTATTCACAAAAAAGTGAACCAAGTAGCAAAACAAGGATAAGATAATTTAAAAAATCCTTTAAAGCCTCTTAAAAACCCATTTTCTATTATTTTGTGATGCAATAATGTTTCTATTGCACATCTCAAATATCAATTTATGTCTCAATGTAGACAGACAATAAAAATCTCTCAGGTGTCAGAAAAGTCAGGAAAAAAAACTATACAATTAGCATTAAGAGGATAAAAACAGCATTAAGATTATTATAAAATTATATAAATAATTACTATAAACGTCCTGTTATCACTGGATTAACATTATTTTATTTTATTTTTTCCTCCTAATGGGGTAAGAGCCCATTATCTACTGTTCTACTGTCACTGTTGGTATTCAAACTGTCTGCCATATAAAACAGCAATATAAACCTTAAGCAGTGATGTGATGGAACATGTTTTTGACCAACAGAGGCAATCACCTGTTTGTCCCTCACACCTGTTTTAAATTGATTACCTGCATTACACAAACCCCGACTCCTCCTAAACTTTCTCTTTCCTTGTTTTTGGCAAATATATTAAAATATCAACAAAAAATATCAAAAATATCAACAAAAATATCAACTGGTTAAAGTGGTAAATGGCCACAGGTTTGCGTCTCACTGCTTGTTTTATTTGATTTGTAAGTAGAATTTGGTGCTCTGTAAAGCTACTGTATCTTGTAGGCCCGCTGCTCATATAAATAATAATAGGATAGGACAGTGTTTATTTCCATCTTTGAAATATTGTTAAATGACATAACTTGGCATAGATGCATAAAAACTAGTTTCTGCTTTTGGTCAAGGGCCCAACAGTGGCAACTTAGTGGTTGTGGGGTTTGAACCTGGGATCTTCCAAACTGTAGTCCAATTCCTTAACCACTGAGCTACCCTGAACCACTTCAAGCAGAAGGTTTGACCATATTTCTTCCTTGTCTTTGTCCCTTTCATCCTAGGCGCTGCCACTTCGGATCATTTGAGGTGCAAGATCCGGCACAGGTTTTCTGCCGGATGTCCTCCCTGTACTGTAGCTACACTCTCGTTTTCTAATCAGGCTTGGGACCAGCACTGCATGCAGTGGCTGGGTTGTACAGTATGTAGTGTAGGGTTAATGGTCATGCCCAAGGATGCGACAAAACCCAGGGCTCAAACCCCTGATCCTTCAATAAGAGCCTCAAATTCCTAAGCCATCACTGACATCCCCAAGACAGTTAGACTATATTATACAATTTTTTTCTATATTATATTCATGAATTTAGATAAACTGTGACCCTAGCTAAGATAAAGCGGCTACTGATGAATACATGATATATTAGCTATGAGTAAAATATTGATTATAAAATGCTACCAATCACTTATAAAGCACTGAATGGTCGCATCCCAAAGTGGTCCCAAACTTTTGGTCTATTATGAGCCACTATGTCTGCTTCATTCAAAAGCAGAAGGTTCTTTATCAGCATCTAGAATAATGAGAGCGCTAAAGCAGGAAGCAGAGTTTTTTTTTTTCCCTGAGCCCTCCAGCTATGGAATAGCCATCCTGTTAATGTTCAGGACTCAGACAGTCTCAATCTTTATGTCTAACTTGAAAGCCTATTTGTTTAATCAGACATTTTGTGAAATGGCTCTCCACGTACTTAAAAGTAGATCTGGGGGTTCATGGCCACGGAGAGGTATGGTTAGGTGAAATGTATTTTATATCATTTGTTAAGCTTCTGCTGATACATTAATAAAAGAATATTAGAACTGCATTTGTAGTATATTACTGGGTTTTATTCATCCCTAAAAGCATGTTTGCACTCAGGATGGCTGAGCATCTTGAAGATGATCCATGCAAGACAATAATCTAATTTATTTCCTGTTATCTAAACAATGCTTGTGCTTTGTCTGAAAAAGATCTAATTTCCCTGGGCATCACACTGGCGTAGGTTCTGAAACAGAAAAAAAAAAAAAAAAGGAGCAGCACTCTCAAAGGAGACAGATTTGCTCATTTGGTGTTTTTTGTAATTAAGACACAAGAGACGAGGTTTAAAATAGTTTGACTTGTTGATGTCAGTGCAGTCAATCAACCTCCTACGTGTCAGGGAAAAAGAAACGTGGTGGCTCATTTCACAGACTTAGCAACCAGCGGTCGCCCTCTCACTGTCACACACGTAGACACACAGACACACACACATACACACAATACCGCTTATTACATTAGCACCTGTGCGAAAGTCTATAATGATGCAAAGCTTCAGTGATTAACGGTAACTATGCTCGGTTCTACCAGCGCTTCAGCGGCGCTCTCTAATGACAGCATGTCGAAACGAATTTGTCATGGCAACCACTGACCTGTCTGCATTTGTCCTGAATTAAAACATCAAGACTTCTCGATCATTGGTCCGTCCTTCATGGAATTAATTGGACAGCAGGACCTTAAAACTGAACTCATATCACTGCACTGCACACACACACACAGAAAACGTGAACAGCATTAAAAATTTAAACTGGAGAAAATGCTTAAAAATAAATAAATAAATAAATACCAGAATGGAGTGTGTCAATTGGAAAACAGCTTTAATTTAACCGGGATGTAAAACACAATAATTGTGTGTAAAAACTGTAGCTTTCATTCCAGAATTACATACTTGTCGTCCACTTTATTCCGAAGAGCTGAAGAGTCACTTTATGGGCTTTTTCTAAGTTATTTTTCCGAACTGTTCGTGAGAACACCTTGAATCGTATCAAACTGAAAATTCTTGATAGTTCATCAAACGCCTTAATCTCCTAAGACCTGGCTATGCAATGAATTAGCCATGAATGGTTATGATGTGCTCACAAATCACTTAAGATGTACTTTCAACTCCACTCTGAAAACATACCAAACTGGCAATGAATCGTTCCTCCGACACCCAACAATTCATCAAGTCTTGCTACATTTTCTCTTTGCTCAAGGAGTTTATAAAAGGCAACCTATTTCCATAGTTTTTTCATTCGTGTCCTGTCAGTTCATCTGTTAACAATAACCTGGATACCCCTGTTTTGGACCTTCTCATTAACATTGAAATCCAGATGGTGAAAGTCATTTGTCTCAACATAGCTCGTGGAAAATAAGCTCGTAACAAATAGTCTAGGGCTGACCCTTAAAGGGAACCTATTATGCAAAATGTACTTTTCAGTCATTTTTAGACATTCAGATGAGACTGCAGTGTGCATGTACAAACAAGAAGTGTGAGCGGGAAAAAAAATCCATGCTTTTAACCATTTTTGTACCTTCTGGGATTTAAGCAAACCTATTAGATATCCCCGTTAATGTACAGTACCTCGGGTTTTTTACTCAGCTCCATCCAGTATTGCTCAGCTTTACTTGTGGGCGGAGCTAGACAGTAGCTCATTTACATAGACACTAAAACAGCTTGTTTGAACCAGGAGTGAAGCAGAGAGCGTCTGAAGTATGAAAAATGCGGTGTATTTCAGTTGGAGCTTTAACAGAAACACTTTGGTGGAGCTCTGAGACCTGTTTTAACCTGTTGAAGAATTAGTCAAATATGGCACATTTAAATCGCTTCATGCACATGGTGGGAATAAAGCATTCCGCCACCCCACATCTGTCAATTCAAAATGCAACCACCCAGACTAGTTAGTCAGTGCTGCATTGTTCGTGAATCACTGCTCCATCATGCAATATGGCCGGTGTCACCATATGATCAAGAGAATGCATGATGTTTGTTGTTGGCAGCTTGAAATTGTCACAATTCAGGGAGGAAATCATGGAATATATATTGTTATGGTCCCTACGAGCCATTTCCAAGAAGCATAAACCACCATAAGACACCATACTGTGTTTTTTTTGTTTGCGTATTCTGATTCTGTTGAAAAGTTCATACAAGGTTTAGAGTCAAACGTTGCCAAGCAACGAACACTGTCTTCATTCTCTAGTGTAGTTCATTGAGAGGCTGTTTACTCATTAATTCGTAGACTCAAGTGAAGGCAATGTTTCATGTTAAGTCGTACATTCCCGCTAATTCATTTGCTGACTCGACAATTGTCAAAAGTAACGTCTCGCAATCGCTGCCTGTAGGCCAGCTAGCTCGCACTGAGTGAATGGAAAGTTGACGTCCTATAATTCACCGGTTGAAGTTTGTCCAACATGGAGTGAGACCGAGTGGGGTTGTGCCAGGATATCCCTACTAATGGAATGCCCTGCCTTGTCCAATCAAAAATTAATAAATCATTCGACCAGAACTGCTATTTTTCCAACCCACGCTCCTTCAAATAGATTCATGGACTCTCATACTTACAATCTGTGGAAAACATTCATATAGAGATCTGAACTCTGCGGTGCTGTTCACTGCTGCTGCTACTGTACATACCAATGTTTACATACTGCACAACTCACTTTAATTCTAATTTATTAATATATGCATCCATCTATTTCACCTTCTTCTAGATTTCTTTTTCTACCTCTCCTTTTGTTTCTGCTATTAATCAGTACCTATTTTCAGAGTTAATACAGTTTATAATTATTTTCAACAATTTTCATACAGATGTTTACTTTTACAGATATTTCATACAGATGTTTACTCCAAAGCTTTTTGCACTAATCACCACTAATCATTTTTGCACCATCATCATTCCAACAGTTGTATCTAACTTATGTTATTTTATTTTGTATTGGCTTTTTTTTTTTAACTGCTCTGCGTGCCTTAAATTGCCTCATTGGATAAATAAAGTATTTTCAATTGAATTGAAAACTAAGTGATCCGTACAGAACTCTGTTGGATTAACTCAGTGCTTCTCAAATAGTGGGGCGCGCCCCCCCAGGGGGGCGTGAGGCTCCATCAAGGGGGGGCGCGTTTGACCTCGGGGAACATGCTTTTTTTTCTATTTAGATTTTTTTACTGTTCTAGAATAAAGTGCAATACCACTCCACTACATTAGGGGGCGCTCTCATGCGCAGGGAGCATTCGCTCGGTGGTGTAGGGGTTTTGTTTGCACTGAGCATGCGCGCTTTGCACACAGTACAGAGTATGAAGTGTAGACACGAAGTGTAGCAGACCATAGGTGTAGTTATAACAATTTTATAGACAAATGATACTATTTATAGTCGCGCGAGATGTTTTCGTCTTCCTAGGGGGGCATGACAGAAAATAATTGAGAAGCACTGGATTAACTGATGGTCTCTCTGAAAGTTCCTACAATCTCAAGATTGTATACTGGGGTTAAATATTGGAAGATGGAAAAAAAAAAAAAAACATGCCAATGGGAAAACAGCCAATAAGATATCATATAGCAGCAATGTAATAATTAAAATCATCCAAATACAGATCAAAAGGTTTGGTTCCACATTTCTATGTGATTACAGGTTCTATTTGGTTCCAGGTTCTATGTGACTTAGATTTTTGCAAGCTTTCTTGCGCCAGACTCTGCTTTGGTATTTCAGAAACCGATCCTGTCTGTATGGAGTTCACTAATGTTTATCCATTATCCATGTTTATCCATGTTTCCTTAGGGTTCTCCAAATTCCTCCCAAAAACATGTACAGGTCACGGACACGAAGAGAATGTTTAAAACAGTGGTCAAGAACCAATGAAACAAATAGTGAGAACTAATTAATCGCTGTATGTACTGTAACACAATACATGTACTGTATTATTGTATTACTATCAAATGACTATACGCAGTAAATAGAGTTCTTGGTGGCGTACTGAGACCTTTTAGACTTTAATGAACATTATAATGCACAGAGTTGAGCTGTTATGGGAAATAAAGTGCAAAAAAGGCTTACCTGTGCTCTTTGCCTTTAGCTCTTTAGAGGTGTTGCAGCTGAAAAAAGAGAGCAAACGGAAAACTTCAGCGTCAGCCATCAAGGGAGATACACACACTTACGCATGCACACGCACACACACACACACACAAATGGACAAGGTCGAGACACGTTTTGGGTTTGAAATGTCGTACTGAACTTTCTCTAGTCCAAAGACAATCTGCAATAGATACAGAACAGCAGTATGCAGTGAAGGACAGAGTCTTGTACTGCTCTCATGTGCACACATAAAGTACACAAAATAAACTGAGTAATAACCCAGGCATCATTCCCAGTGGCTATTCTGCTATGTACAGTAGGTACCTGTAAATAACCAATGTATATGCATTATACATATCTGATCACTGATTTTTCATTCACGTGATTGACTACACTGCAGTTTTGTTGGTATTTCCAAATAATTCTGATCGTAAGCTGGTTACCATTCAAAACACTTTTCATAATATTTGGTTCTGCACAATCGATATCTCTTGGACTCTAGCCATGGAGCTGTTAGAAGAGCCCATTCGAGGAGTCAATAGTTAGAGTTGATGGATAGAGATGACTGGTACGCTTTCCCTGAGAAAGTCTTCCAGTTCATATGAATTTGCTTTCCCAGGAAATAGCTTAATTTGCAAATGTTACTGTATGTCACAATTTACAACAGTAAAAACTGTGAAATATGTGTGCTTCATGTAAGATGTAAGAAAATTATCATCGGGAGACGGAAATGTTGGAAAGCAAGCTGATTTTACTGTCCCAGCTTGGAAGCCTCCATGAGATACAGTAGGATAAAAAACAACCTACAGTAGCAGATATGAATCTGTGGTTAATAAATAAAACCTCTAAAGGAAACGGGGGGACATAAATGGAATGGACGTAAGCACCATGTGGTGTGATTTCTGTTTTTGCATGAAAATGTATTCCAATCAGCCATAACATTAAAACCATCTATGTTTTGGGTTCTTCTTGTGCCACCGAGGCAGCTCTGGCCCCTCGGGTCATGGTGATGTGTTGTGGTGTCTGGCACCAAGATTTTGGAAGTTGATCCCTTGGGTGCTGTGGGGTGCTGGGTGTGGTCTCCGTGGATTGGAATCATTTGTGGCGGCACATCGCATGGGTGCTCTTTGGACTGCCATCTGGGGAGTTTGGAGGCTGGGTCACTGGCCTTGGGATCGTTTCCTGGTGGTGCTTGTGCGAGCGCTCGGGTGCACTGGATGTTAGGGTGCGTTTCGATCATGGCTACAACTTGATCATGGTCAAGGTCAAGGGCTACAAGGTCATACTTGATATACGTCTAAAGTCATAAGGTGGAGTTAAATTAAGTTGGTTGCCAATATGAAGCCTAGGTAATATATGCTTGCGGGTAAGTAAGGTTGCTTTGGTATGAATTTTAGATTTTTAGCATTTGTCTTTGGTTAACATTAGTAAAATTATTGTTACGATATGAATATATTTTTGATCTGAGTCTACTTCAGAACATTACTTGAACAAAGATACAGTATATTCTATGTGCACTTTCATTAAAGTACAGTACAGTATATACAGTATAAAAGCTTGTGATTCCCAGCATTTTGTTTTCAGCATTTGTACACTTTGTACAATTTATGTCGCTGGTGTTGGATTTATTTATTGATCTCATCTTTACCATTTTCCACCAGCTTTCAACTTCACTATGCTTGCTGAGGTAAAGACGTTACCGGTTTATTTAATTACCATGGATCCAAAATGAATGTGTGTGTGTGTGGAACCCGGCATAGTCTGGTTTCATGTTGAAAAAGCTGATTGAAAGCGAGGAGAGCGTGAGGTGTGTCAGAGCTCCTGGGAGGCTTTTAGCCGGGAGTTACAATAGCATGGATGGAACAACAGCACGGAAGAGCGTGAAGAATTCTCTACCAATATAGAAGAGGAAAGGGAACAGGGATGGCACAACGTTCCCAAGTGTGTGTGTGTGTTTGACAGAAAGAGATAAAGTCAAAGAATGGAAAACAGACAGACAGAATGATTCAATGGAGTGTTAGAAACGCGGACAAAACAAGACTGACAAAGAGACAGAGAGGACAGACGGAGTGTAACTTGTTTTGTGCTATTAGTTAAAAAATACGAGGGCTTTCAAGACAGAATGGGAATTGTGATGAAACTTCTTGTGAATGAAGTTATAAAAGTGATTGACTTCAAGCGCAGTACAGTGATGAGACTCTTAGCCGCAGTAAAACATTTAAATGGTGCAAACATTTTAAAGAAGGCCATATGTCTGTGAATGATGATCCCGGACGAGAGTCCACTGCAGTCGTTCCTGTGAACATTCGGCGAGGGGAACTCCTGATTGGGCACTTGGCTGGGAGTTATTGCCACATCTCATATACAATCCTAAAACCTAACAGCCTTTTTACTTACAGTACCGTACAAAAGTCTTGGGCACATACAAAAGAAAAGGCAGAAGCAAAAATGTCAACACATTTCTGCATAAAAGAAACTTCGATAAAGGTAGCACTAAAGGGTAATAAAATAAACACAGTATTTGGTGTGAAAACTCTTGAAATTGCTTGAAAATAATCAGTAATGTTAAAGCTGTAAAGTTAAACAGCTGTTAGTTTTTACTGAGTGTGCTGGAGAATATGCCAGAGTTCTTCTGGTAACTTTGTCATACACAACACAGGGCCCTTTTTTTTGGTCTGAAAAATGGTCTTTTGGGTAATATGTACAAAAAATTTGTATTAAAGATACTACGGTGCCTAAGACTTGCACAGTACTGTATAGACAGCCTATATATACTGTACATATAATGTTATAGACATACTGTATATTAGGCAACGGTCAATCAAAAGTCAGTTCACGAATTTGATGTGTTGGAGACAGGAACAGTAGCACATTAGGCAAGTGTGAGGATGTGAGTGGCTTTGACATGCGGCAAACTGTGATGGCTAGGCGACTAAATCAGAACAAGCAGCGGGTCTTGTGGGGTCTTCCCAGGAAGCAGCAGTTAGCACCTACTGAAAGTGGCCCGAGTAAGGATAACCAATGAACCAATACTAGGGTCATGAGTGCCCAAGGCTCACATGGAGAGCAATAGATAGAAACGTGTCAGATCATATAGAGCATTTCAGGTTGCTGTGCATGGGGTTGCATAGTGATACCAGTGCAGACTGTTCAGAACGCCCATGCTGACCACTGACAGCTGAAAGTGCCTACAGTGGACATGTAAGCATTAACAAGCATTGGACCATGGAGCAATGAAAGTTGTTGGCCTGGTCTGATGAATCATATTTTCTTTTACATCATGCGGAAGGCCAGGTGTGTAGGGAAGGATGCACCGTGGGAGGACGGTGATCCAGCAGAGGCAGTGTGATGCTCTGGGGAATATGATACTGGGGAATCTTTGGTGCTGGAATTCATACGATTGTTACTTTGACACGTATCGCCTACCTAAACATTCTTGCTGAGCAGGTACACCCTTTCCTGGCAACAGGATTCCCTAAAGGCAGTTGTCTCTTTCAGCAGGATAATGCACCTTGCCACCCTGCAAAAATTCTTTTAAAAATGGTTTGAGGAACAAAGTTGCTGACTCGCCCTCCAAATTCCCCAGATCTCAATCTGGTCGAGCATCCGTGGGAATGTGCCGAACAAACAAGTCTGATCCATGGAGGCCCCAACTCGCAAATTACAAGACTTGCCGCTGAGGTTCAGGTGTGAGATACCACAGCACACCTTCTGAGATCCTATGGAGTTCCTGCTAGATGGATCCGAGCTGGTGGCAAAAAGGGTGAGCTACACTGTCAAGGTATTAAGCAGCCGGTTTTGATGGGTGGATTAACAGGAGATCTTGCAATATATACTATTGCCTTCAGTCAGTCACGATTTTTTTTACCGTGACTCATAAGACAGACATCATTTACATCATCTACATTTTATTTACAAATATTTACATCACTTAAACGTCCACATATCATATCTTATATTCCGATCCGTCTGCCTGTCTGTGTAAGATTTTTCTCTGATTTGATTGTTTCTAGAGATAAAATAAAGAAAAAGAAAAAGAAGAAAAGGAGGAAAACAGCATGCACGCAGCAGCAGCAGCCGCTCTTTCCATTCAGTTATTCAGACTATTATTGGAGCAATGGAAAGGTCAGAAACATGTGGAGTGTGTGTGGGTTCGCAGTCCTCACGCTTTAACCTATGAGTCAGATGGCCAGCGACACTCACCTGCTGTTTCAGTTTGATTTTTTTTTTTCTTCCACATTGTTTTCTTTTAAAGCATTTGCGTGTTACAATTTGATTTAGCAAGGAGAGAAAAGTATCAGACGGATTTAGGGTCTTACTGAAAGTAAAAAAATAAAAAATAAAGTTTCATAACTGATTTTAAACTAGCACAATAATTAGAATATTTAGTGCTGATTATTCCATTATTAGCTAAATGAATGTTATTCAAACAGTTTAAGCTATACTGTACATTTTAGGAAAAATAATTACCTAAATATAATCTCTTTACTCTCTATGAATCATGTTCTGATCATGAGTCTGTTATAATAGTAAACAGAAGCTTGCCCGTTGCTAAAACTGTTTTGACATGAATAGAAAGTGTTAATGATTTGATGATTTGAACGACTTAATGATTTTTTTATTTTTTATTTGATCTCCACTAGGGGGCAGCACTTTTTTCAATCATCTGGACCGAATGAAATGAGACTCCATCTTTTAGAACGCTATTGTCTACCACCACCACCACCACACCCTAACACTAACCCCAACACACACACACACACACACATGCACATGTAGGCCCACCCTTCTCTTGACTGTATTCCCTGCTAGAGGTCACCTTGACTTTAAGTAGGGCTTTTTCAGTAAGAGTGTGATACTGAGAGTGATAAGCCACAGCACTTAGCACTTTACCACCATGGTGATAAAAGTCGCCCAGTCTTAATACACCCTGAAGCAAGACTACAGGATAAAGAGACGTGACTCTAGCAGTAAGAAGAAAGAGACTTGGACAGTGACTCTTAATTAGACTTATGTGGCCAAGAGGGTTAGCCAGTGGCTCGGTGGAGATTGGCTGGATTCGCGCCCATGCTGAGCATTTTATAAGAGGGCATGTGCTTCAGTCTTTATCCTGGAGGCATTTATACGGTATACAGTTTGTTTTTATGGATAATAAATAGGGATGAGTATAATATTCAAATTTTTAGAAAGATACAGACGTTCAGGCAATCCTGTGACTAGAATTAGGGGAATCAGGGTTTTTGGGACCAATCACTCATCCCCCAATACTGATCACTGAACATGGGTGTGTGTGAGTTATTGGGATGTTCCATTTAAAGTGTTCTATTTATTTACTATTTATAGCATTAAAAGCAGCCGTGAAAAAATATAATTAAGATCTGGAAAAGAATCATAAATTTAACACCTGCAACATATTCCATTCTCTTATTATTTCTACTGTATATAGTAATACATAATCTAAAACTCTATGCTTGACTAAAGAGCAAAAATCTTCCATTCTTTAACTATCATCAAGGGGCTCTCACACACGCCGAAATGCTGAAATCTAAAATGTGACTGTCCTACTATACTGCACCGAGTCTATCATGGTTACTCATTAGTAAGCAACGAGGGCAGGTTTTTCTTTATAAATATCCGAATTTCTGACAGTCTATTCCTCTTATCATCCAGAATGTGAGCAGCCGCTCACTGAGCGGTAAGGTAGACCTGGGCTGCCTCGGCCAGAGCTGGGAACCGCTCCTTATTTCTCTCTTCGTTATTATTTTTGTGATAAAGGTTTTAGTCTTTTTATCCTCTGCAGAGTAAGCCATGAATGTTCTGTCTTATTGAGCACTTCTGCTGTAGGTGGGTGTGAATCTCAACTTACAAGAGTTAGCTCCTGCCTTTGCCGATAACTATTCATACTTAAATTATTCACGCTGAGTTGTTCTTAAGTGCCAAATAAGGCTTATGTTAATGCTTTTGGCCGACGTTCCCCATGTGCTTGAGATAGAACAAACTGCATATTGCAAGTTTAACATCTTTAAAAGGGACTTCAGCTCGTCAGCTCGCTTCATCCGCAAGTTGACTGAGTAACATCAGACTCTCAGGGCTGCCGACAGCATGAACACGTAGCATACTTTTATTGTTATACTGCATACACAAGTATTAGAGGTGTTCAAGTCAAACTGGGACTTGTCACGATTCTTGACAGAGTTGAAGTTGACATTGAAGTTCCATCGCATTTTACCCATCAAGACAGGTTGCAGCGTTATAAACCTACAATGCAATATGAAGCTGTCAGAAATCCGCTTTGGGGAAATCCAGGTGCAGATTTTGATTTCTAATAATCATGCCAGAGTTGTGTGTGAAGCATAACATCCATGAGATCGATTTAAAATTAAAACTGGCTCAAAATATGTGGGATGTTCAAGTCAGACTGAGACTTGAGGCGTGAGAATTTTCTGGCCAACAAAGGCATAAATTTTTTTTTTTTAAACACAATTGAGGTTTATGAAAAATTTCAAGCACAATGAGATAGTATAGTACATGTACAGTATATAGAAAATTAAATGTAGTTTACTCTCATACTCATACTCGCATAACTGTGTTCTGTTATTCTGAATATTAATTATAAGTCCCAGTTTGACTTGATAATGGCCCTTATATTTGGTTTTAGCTTAATCTCAAACAGTCATGTTCGCTTGTTACACTCAGAGGAGGAAAGAGTAATAAAATTTTGTACTCAAGTAAAAGTATTGTTACTTCAGTATTACTGAAGTACAAGTAAAGTTACCCTAATAAAAATCTACTCAAGTAAAAGTAAAAAGTATCTCATTAAAAATTTACTCAGACTAAAAGTTACTGAGTTACTTTTTTTTTTAACAGTGGGGGTGCGATTGGGGATGGAACACCCTTACATAATAAATCTGTTTCCGGGGTTCATTTTTTTCCTTCCCCGTTGTTCATTCATTCATTCATTTTATATACCGCTTAATCCTGTGTTCAGGGTCGCGGGGGCCTGGAGCCTATCCCAGGAGACTTCGGGCACTAGGCGGGGTA
>JAQMYK010000037.1:27549501-27566802 GCA_030014345.1 Clarias buthupogon
GTACCCGGAGGAAACCCACCAAGCACGGGGAGAACATGCAAACTCCATGCACACAGAGATGGGAATCGAACCCGGACGCTGGAGGTGCAAGGCTGGTCCAGTGCTACAGGCTGGTCCAGGTACAGTGCTAACCACTACACCACCGTGCCGCCTACAGTAAATATAATTAAAGATAAAGATGCACACCTAATAAGTCGTGGACAAAAAATAAGGGCTATAATTTCCACACTACAGATGATAATGGATAGTGAAGGGGGTAGTCAAGGTAGAAATAAAAACTCCGTGTAGCACCTAGTGTTCGTTTTCTCAGAGGAAGATTCTCTGATGATCCTTACAGCATATGTTTGCTCTTCCAAGTAGAACCTCATTAGATAGTTAAAACTACTCATTAGAGCGAATCTAATGATTTTTTAAAAGTGTTGCCAAGTAAAAGAGGACCCTACTGCCCTTTCCTCTTCACGAGTCCCTGAGGATCCGCAGCACAGCAGGGACATAAACCTGACTTAAAGACATCAAACTGCTTTTTTTGTGAATATTACCAAAAAATGTTTTTGATGAACGCAGTTAGTATGTAGTCAGCGGTGCTATTTCACTATTTTGCTACTACATTAGTGTTGCATAATGCAGCACTTTACATTGATCTTGTTGACTTAGTCTTACTAAAAGCAAGTAAAATCCTCAGATATTTTATAAAACCACTGGTCGAAAACAGAGTCGTATCGTCGCACCAGTGCGATTTTGCAAAGCGGATGCAGAACATTCTTTGGCAATGAAGGCACTTTCCAAATGAGCTGCAAACTAATGAGACGCATTAGTGAGATGCGCGACGGAATGAGCATTCGAGTCAGTCTTCGGTCTACAGCCGCTGATTCCGAGCTTAAAGGCCAGCGTAATAGTAGCGCTCTCGACGCAGGCGTGTAAATACACTCCCGAACACTTTCGCCTTTTCTGCTCGGATCAATAAAGTGCCTTTTAAACCGTCTAGGGAAAAAATGTCCAATATGTTTAGCTGAGCCATGCTGCATCTCCTAACAAAATAGACCGATGTGGTAATGAAACCTCCTCCCTCACCTGTGTGTCCAGGTTTAAAAAAAAAAAAAAAAACACAGTATAAAATCCTAAGCCTGCAATAAAGCACTTAGACATAATTCATCCTAATTACTGAAAAAGAAAAAAAACTGCGTTGCGGACGAGAGTGCCATTTCAGGCAAACTTTCTGCTCTTCGTCTAAAAAATGGACGGAGCGAGGTTTTTTTTTTTTTTTTTTTTTAAAGGGAAATAAAAAATCCGAAGCCGAGTGGAACAACTAATTAAGAATTTGCGGTGTACGGAGCAAGCACGGAAAGGTTGGCTCATTAGGAGAAGGCGCCTGGAATGTAGGACATCGCCGCAATGAGGAAATTTTCTATCCTGGACAACAAATAGACACAAATAAAACTCCAGCCAGGTGGAGGATGAGATGTTTCGTCTTCTGATTGACACCGGCTCCATCGCTACTCCACTGGACTATCGATTTTTCTTTCCCCCGCTACTCTATTTAAGCTCTCCGCGTCGCGCGCCTGTCTCTATCTCTATCTCTCACTCTCTCGGCAGACAGGAGAAGACGATGGAAACTTCAGCCGCTATAATCAGTTTAAAAGGTCATGCACTCTAAATTTTTAATTAGCTTTAAAACAAGAAGGCCTCTCGCTGAGAGCGAGGAGGTGTAGCGGGCAATCAGGAGTGACAGCGATCAGGAGCCGAACACTCACCCTGATCTAACCTGATGAGGTGTCAGGCAGGAGAGGCTGATTGAAGAGAGAGGGAGCATGTGTGGTGTGAGTGTTAGATTTTTCTAGCGTCCTGCCTGATACTGCAGCGGCTGGAGGGTTGGGTAGAAGTTAGAAAAGTTGCAGACTTCCATTAGTTTAGAACTTAATTAAAAGGCGATGGAGAAAAATCATTGTTCTGTGTACAAGCCACAAACTCCATGGACGAAAAAAAAAGCATTAAAGGACAGTGGTTAGCTCGGTCACCTCACACTTCCAGGATTGGGGGATTCGAATCTCTGGTCTATGTCCCTGGAGTTGGCATGTTAGTGGCTTTCCTCTGGGTCCTCTAGGAACCTCTGTCAACATTCCGGTCAACTTTAACACACTACAGGCAATTTGGGAATGCTAAATGAACTAAGTTGCATATCTTTGGACTGTGGAAGGAAACCAGAGAACCCAGAGGAAACACTACAAGCACGGAAGGGAACATGCAAAATTCCTGACGCAGGAATCGAACCTGTGCGAGGCGACAGTGCTAACCACTAAGCCGCCGTAGGTTAACTGGCAGTTGTGTAAAATTAGGTATGTGAGTGTATATGCTTGTGTCCTGTGATGAGTTGGCAGCCCATCCAGGGTGTATCTGCCTTGTGCCCTGAGATACCTGAGATAGATTTCAGGTCCCCATAACCCTACACAGGACAGGTGGTATATACAGTACTCACTCACTCATCGTCTATACCGCTTTATGCTGTATTCAGGGTCACGGGGAGCTTAGGCTTAAATCCCAGAAGGCTTAGGGCACGAGGCGGGGTACACTCTGGACAGGTTACCAATCCATCGCTGGGCCCACACACATACACTCACTCATACACACACTACAGGCAATTTGGGAACACCAATTAGACTAATCTGCAGGTCTTTGGACTGTTGGAGGAAACCGGAGAAGAAGGAGGAAACCCACCAAGCACAGGGAGAACATGGAAACTCCAGGCACACAGAGACGGTAATGAAGCCTGGCTGGGAATCAAACCCGGACCCTGGAGGTGCAAGGCGACAGTGCTAACCATAACCAACGTGTCGCCTAGGTGGTATATAGTGCTGCACAATTATTCACATAAAAATTTTAATTGCAATACGGACATGTGAAATTGTTTAGTCTATTTTGTTAATAATTTAAGTAGGTGTTAAATATTGGCAAACATTGCCTTAATTATATCTTTTTTGCCATTAGTTGGTGCTAGCCTAGATAAATACGGCTGAATAGAAAATGGTGCTACACCGATTTTTTTTCCACGCTTGTCTATGCCTTGGCAAAGTTGTTTGGTTGTTAAAGCAAAAGGAAAAAGAATATCAGCTTTTCAGAATGCTGCAAGTGCATCACGGGTCAGGTGACCAGAAGAACCAACCTATCAGCTTCACCCTATCCATCATCCTGGATCAACTGGTATAATTCTCCGTGTTTTTTTCATGCTTAAAGGATAATGTGCACCCTATCATGGCGTTTTTATTTATTTATTTATTTATTTTTAAAATATTATTATAAATCTAGTAGCAGAGCAAGTGCACGTCATGGGGTGAGCTCCTGAACGCTTTCGAGCGTTTTTGCTCACATTTTTAGACACAACACGTGAAGGACCCCTTAATAGTTACATCTCGCAGTTTAAATAATAACAAAATAATCGCAACATGATTTTCTCGTCATATTGTGTAGGCAAGTGGTATAGATGAATGGATGTCTGGATGGATGGATGGATGGATGGATGGATGGACTGTTGGATGGAGTATTTAGGTTTTAACTGGAGGTTTGTCTAATATGAACCAGCACTGTGTAGCACAGCAATGTAATCCATCTCACCAATTTATAATCACCGAAACATGACACAGTTACACTATACAACTTTCATAATCTTGGGATCGTGAAGGGTTGCACGTTACACAATCGCTCAAAGACAAGGGACATTTTCCACGTTCTGTCACCTAGAGAGATCTTTGCCCAAGTATGCCTGCACCCTCTAATCCTGATCCTCACATTTGTAAGAAAAACATACTGTAAGTACATGAACGCATGTAACTGACTGTTAACATGAGCTAAACAATAAAAATAAAAACACATTATCCTCCAAAGAAGCATCTCATATCATATCTCTTTATTTTCCTAGACTTTTTTACATTTAAAACGAGGCCTCCAAGACTTCTAAACCCCCCCCCCACCTTGAATATGCAAATATTATTCTAATCTTAATAGTATTTGAGCAGGAAAATTAGTTCTGCCAACACTAATGTGCAAAGAAAAAAAAAATTAAACAAACTGAAAAAAGTTTGAAAGTTTACTGTAAAATCTGCAATCTCTTGCATTAAAATAAAACTAGTTCCAAAGCAAGGGAAGACTATCAGATCTGTCTGTATGAGTCTTAACCTTGCGAGACAAGCCGCGTGTGGTTTATAACACGCGCTGGAACGTGAAGCTCATACACAGCAGGAACCTGCCACTTGCACTACAAAATCAGGGAATTAGCTCTCTTTGATTAAAACGGCTGGCTGCTGTTGGCGCGCAATAAAGCCGAAGAAAGAAATGTCTAATTAACCGACGCTCGCCATCGCTTAGAACAACCTTGACATGACGTGAAAAAAGTAGGCAAAGCTATTCATTATGCCTGCGTCTCCTATCAAAGAGCAAAAAAAAAAAACCACACACACACACACACACACACACACACAAGAAACAGCTAAGTTAGAGCACAAGATGATGAAACCGGCTTGCAAACCATTCCCAAAAAAAAAAAAAACAATGTGGGCGTTCGAGCATCAAGAACATTTCAGCCTGTAATGTGTCTATTTGACAAAACAGGTTGGGTTTTTATGAGCTTTAATGATTTACGCTACCAGTTAAAGAGCGCTAAGGACTAGGGGTTCTATTGTCTCCGTCTCCCTGGGCATCTTGATACACGTCGTATTAAACAAGTAATGATTCATTCATTATCCGTTTGGCCAAAGGAGCTCAGGGCACGAGGAGGATCACACACCATGGGAAATTTGGACACCATGTCTTTTCAGGACACGTGCATAAGGAAAGAAAAGAGAGTATTTAGAGGAAAGCCACCGAACGCTGGGAGAACAGGCAAACTCCATTCCCACAGGGACGCGAGACTCAAACGCCCAACCCCGAAGTTTGCGAGGTGACATCGCTAACCGCTGAGCCGTATCGATACGCTTCCCTGTGTCCCTGTGTGTCCCTACCGATCCGGAATGATTGATTTCAGCCCCGGTGCTCTGTATAATCTCTGATTCCAGCTTCCTAACAAGCACTGATGAGAAGAACTTCACTGTACTTTACATGGCTGCCTTTTCACCTTTGTTTTAAAAAGTCCTGAAGAGAAGAATGGGCCTTTTTAAACGCATCGGAATGATGGATGTTTTGGAATTTTAAAACAGTTGCTGTGGTTTACATCACCTACACCGTGTCTTCACTGGGAGGCTGTTAGAAGGGGAAAAGGAAACAAAACTAAGAGTGCGTTCCTCCAAGAGATCCTGAAAGAGACAGTTTTTCACCTTATATGCCGTGATCTCATCATTACTCGTCATAACTCTTATAAAAGACAAAGACGTCATTTTTCGACATAATTCCCTCGCTTTTCAACACACGTTGTCTAAGTCTTAACAAGCTTTCGTATCGCCCTTATTTAAAATGTTTTAGGCTGAGCTGTGAGCCACGAATGCATTGCCGTCTTCACTTCTTCATCAGAACTGAACTTGACTTGAGAAGTGAATCTTCGTCCTCGCCGGGCTGTTTCAGGTGAAAGTCAGACGGTGCGAGATCAGGACTCTAGGAAGCATGCTTTAACACCTTAAAAGAAACACCTCAAAAACAAAGAGTGTCAACAGTGTGGGTAGACGTGGGCAGACGCGCATTGTCATCCAATATCACGACGCCCTTCGATAGCCATCTTCTGCGTTTAATCCGACGTTTAAGCTTCAGGTCTTCAGTAGGCATCTCACTGTAACGAGCATTTTTGATTGTTGAACCTTTTTCCTGATAATGTTCCAATACTGGCCCTTGAGAATCCCAGAAAACTGTAAGCATCAATTTTCCAGCTGATCGTTGACCTGCTAGAATCTGTCTTGTACAGTGTTAATGTCTTTTGTTCCATTCATTTCCACTCCCTTTCCTTCATTCTTTCTTGAACCCACCATCATTTTCCCTTGTCCTTAAATTCCCTCCTTTCCTGCCTTCCTCCCTCCTTTTCTATCCTTTTTCTTTCTTTTTCCTCCCTTCATTCATTCACTCCATTCCTTTTCTTTCTTTCCTTCCTCTCTTCCTCATCCCCATTCATCCTTTTATGCTTCCTTTCTTATTTCCTCAGCCATTTCCCTTCTTCATTTCCTGCTTCCCTCAACCCTTTTCCATCACTTCCTATTTTTTCCTTCCTTAATTTTTTTTCTTATTTTTGTTTATACCTACCTTCCATTCCTTTTTTCATGTCCTTCTTTCTTTTTTAGCATCCCTCCCTTCTTTTCTTTCCTTACTACTTTTTTCCTACCTTGATTCTTATCGTTTTTCTACCTCATATTTCTTCTTCCATCCTTCCTTTGCATGCTTCATTTACGTCCTTCCTACTTTTCATTCCTTATTTCCTTCCTGTATCTTTCTCGACTTTTCCTTTATCTTATTTTCCTTCTTTCTGTTCTTCTGTTCTTCCTTTGCTGTCATTTCCTTCTATCATTTCCAAAGGTTTTTACTCTTTCATCCCATTTTGACTTTATTCTATCCTTCCTGCTTCCTTCCATTTATACCTTTCTTTCTTTCCTTCTTTATTTAAAGCCTCCCTCTTTTTTTCTTTTTCCTTTCTTCCTTCCATCCTTCTTTCCTTTGTTCCTTCCATCCTTTCCTACTTTTTATCCTTTCATCCCATTCCATTCATTCTTTCCTTTCTTTTATTCTTTATTTATAACCTCCCTTTTTTTCTTTCCTTTCCTTCCTCCCATCTTTGTTTCCTGCTACATTCATTCCCCTAAACATATAGATAAAAATTATGTAAATATTTTTTATTCAGTGCACTAAAACTTTGTGGAAAAATTCGTCCTTGCCTTTAATATTGTTCAACAAACACACAAATAAGCACCATCGAATAAAGCTGAAAACTCTTTCCTAATCTTCATAATCAGTGTTTTATATCACTGTGCTGGTTTGCAGAGCACAAAGTGTGTGTGAACATCAGCGCTCTTTCCTTTCTCAGGTCTTTGATGCTCTGCTCTTGAGGCGGATAAATCAGTTACTCCAGAGAACCATGACATCCCCTCGCTGGACTAAAACCAAAAACCAAACCACAACCACATCCACCAAAGCAAAAAAATCATATCACATCCATGCAAATACATTTTATTAAAAAATTTTTTTCATCAGTTCAAAGAGAGAGTGTGCTGCGCTTTGATGGTGGCTCATCCGCTGCAGCAGATTACGTAACAACAGAATTTCTTTAAGAGGAGCGCTCTTCTCTTATACATTCTCCAGCAGTCTTCCTCTCAGATGTTGGAGCATGAAATCAAGAGAAGTCTAAATAAATGAGCACGCTGCTAAATAAATGAACTTTTCTGAGAAAAAAATTATTAATTAAAAAATGATTTCAAAAATACATTTATAATAATAATAATAATAATAATAATAATAATAATAATAACTTGCACCACCAAGAACATAAAATGTAAATAAATAATTGAAGTAGCAAAATAATTCAGCAATCAACAAAACAAACCCCATAACCCCCCATAAGTTTTCACTTTTTTAAAACTAACCTTTAATAATCTACTGCATATAACATTTTGTTTGTTCTGTTTATTTTTTAACATAATCCTTATCTAAAGTCTAAGTTTTTTTTTTTATTAATTTATTTTGAGTTAATATAATTTTATTTTCATTTCAAATTATTATTTATCTATGGCACCTGCTATGCATATTTGTTAGTATTTTCTTTTTTTCCCCTTAAAATAATCACTACCTAATGCATCTATTATTATGTATATACATTATTTTTATTACTCTTTATTTATTTATTTATTTATTTATTTATTTATTTATATGGCCTTTCTAAAAAATCATGTTTATTGTTAGAAAATAACAGTGCCGTTTTTATTTCGCATTACATCATTCTGCATTTTAATCTTCCTCAACAAATCCCTATAGACTTCCATTATAAGTACATTTCTTTTCTCAATACAGACAAATGTGCAATATACACTAAAGGCATGAAAAATCCATAAGCATTCCTTTACTTCATCTCTTTACAGATATTCTCCCTCCGGGCATGACGTAAACCCCCAAGCTTCTCTGTCACGCTCTCTGTGCTATGCTGGCTGACCTCTAGACTAGAAAATAACCTTCAGCTTCCACTTTCTGGCCACACAATGAAAATCAACAAATAAATGCCCCATTTCATTGACTTTCTAAAAAAAAAAAAGAGAGAAAAAAAAAAAAAAGTCTCAACTGTACTCCCAGAGTTTATGGCTATAAGTGAAATGGAGAGCTGTGTCCAACCCCGAAGATTTCCAGGTCTGTTATTAGAGGTGCCGGATCAATAAGACTGGGAAGATATTTCACAGGAAACCAACTAAAAGGACTCGGTAATGTGTGGCTGAAACTCAGAGACACTTTAGAAAGGTCTCGACCTTTTTAGTCTGCGTATTATGATCCCGCACCCAATCGATGCGGGGAATTTAATAATGCAGGCCTCGTTTTTAAAAATATCGGAGTCTTTTGTTCTTTGACGGGAAAGTGCTAGAGACGTGTGTGTGCACTGGAATGGACTACTTGTGCATTTTTTTACACCAGTTGCCTCAGGAGCTTCCGATGACGATCGCCTTTAAAAAGGACACGCAAGATGTCAACAGACCCCATCGTTTAATAATAAAATGTATCGTATGCACCAAAATTGTTGACATTATTCTGACTACTATCCGTTTAATTCAGATTTTTCGAAGAGGCCAGGTTGTTGGTTGATCCGAGGGTGGACTTTCCCAGAGACAAATAACTAGGATTCTTGAAACACCTCTTTCTATTGTTAACAAAGTTGTAGCTCAATTTAAAGAAAAGAGTAAAACATCAAAGATGTCTCACTGATCTGTTGAGAACAATCCTTTCATTCTATTCCCAGAACCATGACTCTTAAAGCCACTAATTGAAGGTCAACAAAGTATGAATAATGTATTAATAGCTAAGTCTTAATGCATAACATTTATTATAAAACTGCAGGTGTTTATTTAATTTTTGCATACCTTCATATGCAAGAACATTTAAACAGTTTCACAGCAAAATGAGATAAATACAATTTTGGGGCTTTCTCATTTTCGATAATTGCATATAATACACAGGCACATCTTGGTCTATAACAAAAAAATTTTAGTCGAAAAACTCTACATATTCTTTATTTACACTAAACTAAACTAAAACTATGAGATGTGTGATCACTTTATTTAAAAGAAACAAGTTACACATGCCCTGCGATGGGTTGGCACCCTGTCCAGGGTGTACCCTGCCTTGTGCCCGAAAGCCTCCTGGGATAGGCTCCAGGCCCCCCGCGACCCTGATAACAGGATAAAGCGGTATAGAAGATGAAGATGAAGTTACACATGTTGTGTGGGATGCTGTTGTATTTGGTACCTGTTCTCATAGATGCAGTTGATTGATGTCTGATCAGACCATTTCAAAAACTGAAAAAATAGTGATCATGTATTATAAACTAAAGTTTATCATTATAAAATGAACGAAAGTCTTTGTATTGTTAGTAATGTTTCTCATAATCTTCAACAAAGGTTTAATGAAAATGTTTATAAAATAAAATTTTATTCAACCGACACATTATTGATACTAAATGGCATTTATAACATGGCCACAAATACAACTGTAGACTGATTTGTCCATTGGGACGAAACTGTTGCATGTGGAGTTATAGCGTTTTGAAAAATCACCAAATAATTATAATACATTTGTGACTTGTGACTCAAAGAAACTAAGCACAAAATAAGCAAAGCATGCTTCATCATGTTTGGAAGTTTCTGTCGCTTCTACTAGAGACGCAATATTTCAAAACGGGACTAGCTAAGATATTTCCTGCTTCACCATGAGGCTGTGTGAGTGATGCAGCACCTTCAGTGCAACATGGAGTTTCAACATGAATTGAGACACCTTTGGACACCTACAGTACGTGATGCAAAATGTGCTGTCCTGGATATGGTTTAAAACACACAGACATGTGCAATGATGTAAACAGAAGAGATAATGAGATCAGAGCTCTGTCTTTTGCATGGTTTAACACTGGAGCTCACAAATCCGACATAAACTAGTTATGCACTGATACTGATATTGGGTAAAACCGATCTTGAGGTTAAATAGGAGGAATTGCAACAATTTCCTACAATACAAGTATACTGCATTGCATGATGTTTAAACAGCACCTTTAACAGAGAGCATGAGCATCTGTAAATAAAATTGCACCTCAAGAAGGTAATCGGAGCGCTATAACGGCGGCTTTAGGTTTAAACGCAGACAGCTAAAGGCTATTATGGGTCGCTTAAGAAAGGTTCGGCTATCCGACACAGTGTGTATGCTGAGCATTAAGGGACGACACAAACACTCAGTATGAATTTACTAACAGATGTTAATATCTGAGGAAAGGTCAGCCTGCCTGAGTTGTTATGAAGCATGGAAGAATCAGTGTATGTGTGAAAGAGAGAGAGAGAGAGAAGTACACAGGACCAAAGAGACATCCCTGCAGGAACCCTAACCCTGGGTGACCGCTCTAATTCGCTCATAACGACGTCACGATGGCATTCAATGATGTGACAAAGTTCACAAAACAACTAAACTATATCCTTTATATGAAGCGTTTATGTCCATTAACATTCGCATAATGCAAGTTTCTAACAGGGTTTAGAATTCTACTTAGAGATTGGGACGGACACAATGGAGTGTGGATCTCATGTTACTCATCTCTTAGTGTTGTAATGTCATTTTCTTTTGGAAAAATTTCCATGAGGTGCATCCAAAACGCTATACAGTTTATGGTTTTTGTGGCACAAATTATCATGTACTGTACACGCATTTAAAAGTTTCACTAGCATGCTTTCGATGGTCAGTGTTCCCGCCGTAACCGGAGTTGGTGCCCCACTTGAGTCGTTACCTTGGTGATAATGTTGTTTTGAAGTAATTTTTGCAGCATTCTGTTAGGGACGTGAGTTATACTGTCTTCCCGATGTCATTCTATCAAAGTCTTTCTGTATTTCAAAAACAACAAAACAACAAAATTGCGCCGAAAATTGCCAAATTAACCTCACCACAAAGTTTTGACGACCAGAAACTCCTGCTGGGATAAGTAAGAGAGAGATGAACATTATGGTTATTAATGAAGGTAGGGAGAAATAAAAATGAGGAAAGACCATGGAATTAGAAGATGCATCCAGGCCTGTATTCAGAATAGAGCTACTGTCCAGTAAGTGCATGCAGAGAAATAAGTATGGCTGAGTTAGACTTTAGAATCAAGTGCATTGTGTGCATCCAGTGCCAATGCGTAAATACCTGTTTAAGTGCTCCTATGAGGTTTCATTATCACTCAATTGTTGTTTTAACTTTTTAGTATTTTGGAGTGTGTGTTAGGTTTTGGGGTTTTATTTTTTTCATGCATCTACAGTCCAAAACATGAATTTCAAGGGGACACTTAATGCGAATAAAATACGAAATGCAGCACTGGACGCCCTTAAACTGAATTCCCAATGCACTTGATTCTAAGGTCTAATTCAGCTGTTTTTAAGAAACTGAGTCTCCGTTTGAAACTGTTTCAATAACATTTATGTCTATAGTTCGTCCATAGACAGTTTGCAGTCTAAATCCAATTTCAAAGCACACTTCGAAGAAACTCTTCTCTGCGTGCACTTACAGTAGCTCTACTCTGAATACATGAATGAAGTTTGGACGCACCATCGAATTCCATGGTCTTTCCTCATTTTTATTTCTTTCTCCATTCATTCATAAATGCTCTGATCTGAGGTGCTGTCAGTTGCTCATTTCTGAGGCTGGTAATTTTAAACGAATTTGTTGGTCTTGGTTTCCTGGGAAGGTTTTCATGATGGGTTTTGCAGATGCACTTAACAAAACCGTTCTTGTAAGAACTGTTTCAGAACAGCTGACCTCCATGTGTTAAGATAGGGATACTGTAGCTCAGTGGTTAAGGCATTGGGCTATGAGTCGAAATATCCCAGGTTCAAATCCCACGACTACCAAGCTGTCCCTGGTTGGGTCTTGAGCAAAACCCTTAACTCCCAACGGCTCACATGTATAATGAAACACAAAAGTAAGTCGCTCTGGATAAGCCAAAATGTTATGTAAAAATAACAACTGATGCATGTATTATTTCATAGTTTTAAAATCTCCAGTATTGTTCTACACTGTAAACCCGAATAAGTTGGCAAAGCTCAAAAAAATTGAGGTAATCAGTTACATCAAATTTTTTATGTAATGATGTTTCCAGAACTATGAGTTTTTGAGTTTGTTGCACTCTTTCATATTATTGTGTAGCCTAATTCATACTATTTGATAGCAATTATCTTTTTTTTTTGTTGTTGCAAATCAAATAAATTGCTGTTGGGTCTTTCAGCTGCTCCCGGCAATGGGTCGTTACAGCAGACAATCCGATCTACACGCAAGCTTGGCACAGGTTTTACGCCAGATGCCCTTCCTGACACAACCCTCCCATATTATCTGGGCTTGGGACAGGAACTTCACCCAGTTGTTGGGAATCGAACCTGGGCTTTTCGCATGGCAGTCGAAACACCTACCACTGAGCCACCAGTGCGCTATTGCCCTGACGACATCAGACACAAAATCGCTAGTCTGAAAGATTTTACGTTGGTGGAACTTTAAGGTGACAGTTACTGTTACTTAAGTACGTACAGATACTTAAAATATCAACTTTGTTCAGCTAACTTAAAAAGTGTCATTTCTACAAACTCAAAAATACCAAAAAGTTCTAAATACTCATCAAGGACTATTAATTTGAACTAATTGTAATTATTTAAGCTAACAGTACTCAATATGTTTAATTACTTTGAGCATTAGGGTCTATAGAATATGGAAAATATAAACACTTAATTAGAAAGTGTCTAAACTTTTGACTTTAACCGTGCCTAAAAATGTGAAGATTTTTTTTTTTACATGCTTTACCTTCTACCTAACTTACAGTAAAGTGAGCAGCATACAAACTAAGCCTGAAAGTTTAAAAAGAAAAAAGAAATGCCCTATATTTGCTTTAACAACTTCCTTTGCTCGTTGGAAGGAAGCCATGTTGTGGCCGTGTTTAAGTTGCATTTCACACCCTGCAATCAATTACTGCACTAAACGGGAGAAAGGAGCTAGCTAACAGCAGCTGCGCAAGTCTCCGGGTAAATGCCTAATGGAAAATACATTACACCAAAAGACAATAGGCTTTGTGTATAGGCCGACATTGATTTAGACTGTTTTAAAGGACCAGAACAAAAGCAATTTAAATAAGGTAGCAAACATGCTTTGCGGTGCTCATTTACGCCCGTATCTCCCGGAGAGTTAAGCCCAAACTTAAAGGGATGTAAATAAATGAGCGGAGCTTTTCATAGGGACAGCCTGGGCATTTTAAGGAGGATATACACTATTTAGCTCTTAAAAAAATGCTGAGAGTAGTATTCTTTTATATCTCTGTGCCGAGGCAGATCCGTATAAAACTGCTCCCTCTGACAGGATTTAAAAACAACTCGACATAGTAAAAACTGTGGCTCCTATTTAAAAAGAGGTGCCTTGTTTAAAGCAGACAATGTGACTCTAACTGCAAAAAATAACACTAAAGATTAAAGCTTCAATGATGGGAGAGTCGGCGCTCCTGCTCTTATCGAGACTTTTACTATTTGTCAGATTTATTAGCCAACGTTAGTCAATGAATCTATTTATTACCGCGTTATTGACTTCTTAATACTGATTGGTCAGAAGGTGGTAATTTATTAGAAGTGTGAGCCTTAGAGCCTTAAGGAAATGTGGCATCTGGGTCTAAAAGTTTCAATCAAAGAGAAGAGATCCCAAATGATTCGTACCATACCCGGGTGTGACTGTTCCCCATTTCACTCTCTCCCACTTACCAGCTTTAACGTTATTAAAATATTCCGTACCTGAGTACCCTTGCATATTTATTCTGTACAACACAACAGGTAAGCACAAATCATATCAAATACGTATGACCAACAAACACAAAGAAAACTTCATTAGCTATCGCTGTGTAGTTTCGAAGATGAGACTGGAACGTGCTGTGACACAGAGATTTTAAATGGCACTAATGACAAAGTGTGCTCTAGTCCAGGCTCTAAGTCCCTAGCATGAAAGCACTCCAGAGAAGGACTGTTAGGCAAGGCGTCCGTGTGTAACAATTCATTTTGAGCTCCGTTCTCGGGTAAACTGCGCAATTACAATCTCCGCTACATCAGGTGAGCTGACATTAAACACAGAGAATTAGAGAACAAAGAAGTTAACCTGTATATTGATATTTTGGAAAAAATGTCAAGAGTAACTCTCTCGTCAAGAGTAACTCTCTCGTCAAGAGTAACTCTCTTGCGTCCTTCCCTGACTTTACAGCTATGGCAGTGGAGGGCAAAGGATGTGAACATAAGAGATTTTGGACGCAGATGGAACTGATGGCGTCATGTCTAAAAAGCGTTCTACTGTACATTGTACTATTCTCAAGACCACCTTTTCCAGCGGACTCGGTGCAGTTCCCAAGCGCGGAACAATTGTGTTCTCACTTATCAAAATGAACCAGATTTTGGGGTAAAGTGTTCTTCCCTAATGTGTGATTCTCTAATCCCTAAACAATCCCTCATGTGAAAATGCCATAATACGTCCAGAAAAGAAGGTGTGTCTTGTTTGTTGAAAAGTCCCCTTAATGATGGTGTGGCCTCTGTGTTCCAGGAAAGGAGTTGTGTCCTTTGTGTTTAACTGTCCCAGTGAAGATGGTGTTTTCTCATGCATCTACCATCCAAAACATGAATTTCAGGGGCACAATTAATGCGAATCCAATACGAAATGCGGCACTGGACGCCCTTAAACTGAATTCCCAATGCACTTGATTCTAAAGTCTAATTCAGCTGTTTTCAAGAAACTGAGTCTCCATTTGAAACTGTTCAAATAACATTTATGTCTATATAGTTCATCCATAGAGAGTTTGCAGTCTAAATCCAATTTCAAAGCACACTTCAAAGCAACTCTTCTCTGCGTGCACTTACAGTAGCTCTACTCTGGATACATTAATGAAGTTTGGACGCACCATCGAATTCCATGGTCTTTCCTCATTTTTATTTCGTTCTCCATTCATCTGTGATACTGAACCGATGGAGGCATGGCCTCTATGTCTAAAAGTTCCATTGAAGAAGTGTGGCCTCTGTATCCCAGGAAAGGAGACGTGGCCTAGGGGCCTAGTTAATTACAGTTAATTAGAGGGATGGATGCATGTCCTATGCATCAGCCAAACTGACCCCTCTCTTTCAAGGCCAACTATTTTTTTATTAATTTTTTAATTAATTTTTTATTTCATCATGTTCCACAGCTCCAATAATATACTTAAACAATCCTTATGTTTTATCGGAATGTGATGTTGATATAAACATCCTGCAAAAAGTGGCCGATTGCTATTCTCTTTATTTCTCACTTTAACATGCCTTTCCTCTAGCTGAGGAAAATCATCCTATTATTACAACATCAAGTCATTTGTAATAACAGGGGGGAAAAAAATTGCTCTCACAATGTTCCCAGGTAGTCCGAAACGAACACTGGGAACCCTTCGTAATCACGAGGTTACAGCTGGAGGTGTTGTCGTAGTGCCGTAATAACGTTTAAAGACATTGTTTTTAAGTCATGAAAGTGTTATATTGGAAGTGTTCCAATATAAATTGGTATTCCATTCACAACTGCACTGTTTTCTGGATAAAAGCCTAAACTATGGAACTCCTCGTGGCTTAGATTAGCAATTCATGACATGCGGATGACGGTTCCTACTGTACTGTATGTGACGCGTAAAAATCATAAAAATGTATAAGCAGTCGAGTTGCTTGGGAATAAATCTGATCAGAAGGCATTATCAGAGAGACAGGAGTTTAAACCTTATGAACTGCAATAGTTTTTAGTATTCACTTCGGGTAGAAAATGAAAGATTTAATACAAGTAGCCTTGATACAGAGAGAAGGCCTTTTGCGCTAATTTGATGAAGTCCAACCGCGGCACCTGCAGTACATACTAGCATGTTTGAAAGAAAAAAAAAAAGAAAAAAATTAGCAAATCTTTAGCTCTCTCTCCGATTTTGGGTTATTTGTTGAAGCGTGGTTAGTGCAGCAAGGCCATATTTACAAGGAGAAGTGCTTAAGACAGTAATTAATCCCGAGCTCCATCAGGGGAACAGCGCAGAATGCAGCTCTGCTGACAACCCACTCATTTAGAGCGCTGTTTCTCCTGCCTCTGCATGCGCTAATTACAGTTAAATTAGACCTGGAAAGAAGTGGTGGGAGGAAGAGCACCACGACTGATACAGCATTTTGTTTTTGGCTCCATCTTTCTCCACTTTCCCTCTCTGTCTTCCCTCCACCCCTCTCATTCTCATTTCAACCCCACAGCTATGTTCTTTCCTCCTCCGTTTCTTGCTTTGCTCATTTTGAGGTTCCTGCTTACTGTGCCCAGCTTTGTAAGGTAGTAATTTAGGAGGATGCGTATGCCGGGACGGGCTATGGAAATAGAGGGTGGGGTGAGGGGGGGTAGGGTGGAGCGTGCATGGGAGCGTAAAAAGGAAAGATAATGGCACAGCGAAGCAAAATTCCCATCTCCACAGGCAGGCAGATTAGCTTTATATTGGAAAAAAAAATCATGTAAAAGGGTCTGAAAAAATGTTCTGAAAAGATGTTCTGGAATCTGCGGATAATTTAGACCTTTTAAATACCTTACTTACTGTACCTTATTAGAGGTAGACTACAGGGCCACTTTATGGTTTCTGGACACCCGGCTGGTCATCAGAACCAAATGTATTTCATGAAGATTCTATTCCAGATTTAGGAAAGCTTTTCACTACATTTATCTTTTTTAATGTGGTTATGAGGAGTTGTGTTCATTCAGCCACAAGAGCATCAGTTATGTCAGCCCCTGATGTCGGCTAATGAAGCCTGCGGCGCGTGGAAATCGTAAGACATTTTATCCGTTCAGGTGTCCACAAACTTTTTGATGTATATAGTAAAACAACGCTTCGATTCTTGGCATACGAGGTCTTCTGACATAATATCTGATTAAAACCAAGAAGAACCGGAGTTCAAAATGATAAGGTATTTTAATTGATTCAAAGCATTGTGGACGATATCATGCCAGAAACTGATGAATAAGGATAAGCAACCATGTACCCCTTAGGAAAATAATCAACTATTTAGTTCAGTCATACTTAGGGATGCGACGATACCACTTTTTTGGAAAACGAGTACGAGTACGAGTACTTGCATTTCAGTACTCGCCGATACC
>JAQMYK010000037.1:27636847-27647374 GCA_030014345.1 Clarias buthupogon
GAAGTACTGCAGCCACACGGACATTTAGATGTATTTTCATTTAAGGATTCATTTCAGTATTTTAGGATTATACAGCATTTTGTTCAACTAAATTGTGTTAAATGTGCTTTAAAAAAAATTATTCTCACTTCACTACTGCTTGATAGTACTGCTTGTATGTCTTGAGTGACAGATGTCTCATCCAATCAGCAATGAGAATTTAATTTGCGAACTATACCTACCTCTTCCGGTTTGAGTGAATCGTCGTTGTGTTTTCTCATTTGGTACAATATTTCGTTTCTGGATATGTCGTTGTGTTTTCTGATTTGTTATATTGTATTTGGTTTTGTTATTTTGATTTTGACTTTGTTAGTTTGTTTCCAGTTTTGTTTTCATTGAGTTATTTCGTTTTCGGTTTGTTATTTTGGTTTGCACTTCTCGGCCACCGTAGGTTTGGAGTCATTTAAATGTCCCAGTAAAGCTATACAGCGTACAAATACATCCTGTATAATTGTATGCTTCCAACATTCTGGCAACATTCTGCCCTTACATATGAGTTTAATGGTCCGGTGTCTGCAAACAAATCCGACTTGCAAACATGCTCCTGGAACAGCGCGCGTTCGTAAGTCGGGGACTACCTGCATTTACAATTTATTTATGTATATTTTTAAATATACACATAGGGGTTTGACCTATTGAGTGGTGTCATGTCCTGAAATACAGTAAGTAAATTAAAATGACCACAGCTGGTTTAAATCTTTTATTAATACACTATTACACAACCCATTGAGGATTGAATTAATTTTGAGGATTCAGATTCTCACAGCATTTGAGCATAGTAACATTGTGTAACTGATTAAAAAGTGAATATTTCTACATGTCCTTTGTACAGTGTATTTTATTCATATAAAATTATTATCAGCATATGATTTTCTATTTTGATGAAAAGCACTTATAAAGCGTACAATATAGTTTATAAGCAATATTCATATCACCATAACCAAGAACCAGACATAACCTTGATCACAAGGTGTTCATGAACAACTATACAAAAGCCTATGACAAACACACTCACCTACTGTATAATCATAAAGCATGATAAATGAAGCCTGTCAATCTATGCTCAGATTTTTTTTCCCACTAAGATATAAATTACAGCAAGAAGCAGCGGAACTGCACTCGAAAAAAAAAACATGCAAACCCATGTGTTGTGTCTTCATGCTGATTGAATTAACGTAGAGAAGCATCTAGCACAGCGCAAACTAATGAAATGTCACACTAGAGCTATTGCCCTGGGGCTCAGGAAGCTGAACCCACACACACTACGCACTCTCTGCACACCACGCACGCTGACATTGTGCATTGAGAGAACCGAAAAGAAAGGTGAGAGAGCGTCCTCAATACATTCCTGCATAGAAACTAATAAAACATGGAGCACATTCATCAGTCAGGTACGAGCGGACATTTCTATTCATGCTGCCTAATAGAATCAAGCAGCAGGTTTAGTACCGACTATTGTGCTCATGCTATATAGGAAGGTCATGTGGAAAAGTATTTTAAAAATACTTATACACTTATTTCAAAGCTTCCAAGTGAATATAATGAATACAGATCTAAAATACTAGTGCAGAATGACCTTGACATCCAGGAACATCACAATCATTTCATCACATAATCATATATTTTCTGGAGTAATACTTGAGAATGTATTTCGAAAGTATATTTGCGCTTAATTGCACATGTACAGTAATGTGTAAAAGTTAGTGCTCCCGCTTTTAATTTGATGTTTTTTTGTGTAGAAACATTATTCACCCAGTTGTAGCGGGTTTTAGTATTAGGCGAAGACAACCTCAGACAAAAAAAATTATACCATTATTTATTTAACAAAAACCAAGCCAAAAAGAAAATATCATGTGGATAATACTAAGCAACCCATTATGCAACAGCTTGTAGAACAAAGTAATAATTTCCTGTATGACTTAATCAGTCTCTCACAGCTTCTTATTTACAACATTGCTTCAGTTCATTGAGGTTTTTGGCTATTCACTTATGCACAGCTCTCACTACAGCATTTCAATTTGGTTGAGAGATCTGGAAATTTGACGAGGCCATTCCAAAACTTAGATTTTTTATTTTTTTCCCAGACATTCTGATTTAGATTTACTGGTGTGTTCGGATCAATGTCCTGTTGCATGACCAGATTTCAACCAAGTTCTAGCTGTTGGACAGATTTGCCTCTAGAATACTCTGGTATACAGATGAGTTCATGGTGCTGCAAGGTGCCCAGGTCCTGTGGCTGCAAATCATCACCACTCCACTACCGTGCTTGACAGTGGGTATGAGGTGATTCAGCTGAAATGCTGCTTGGTTTTCGCCAAACTGTTTTGGTCTCATGTCTCCATAGGACATTGTTCCAGAAGCCTTGTGGTTTGTTTAGATACACTTTTGCAAACCTCAGTCGTATTTCCGTGAGAGAAGAAGGGTTCTCCTGCCAACCCTTCCAAACAAACTGTACTTGTTCAGTCTTCTTGTTTTGTGCCGTCATAGATTTTAATAATTAACATGCTCAGTAAGGCCTGTAGGGTCTGAGATGTACGTAACTCTTGTTATTTTATTTATTTATTTTAGGTATTTCTCAGTGCATTGCACACTCTGACTTTGGGGTGAATGTATTGAAACGTCTACTTCTGGGAAGATTGTCAACTGTCTTAATTGCATTTCATTGTGAATAATCTTTCTCACTGTAGAATGTTGCACTCTAAGTTGTTTGGAAATGGTTTTATAACCCTCTCCAGGTTGATATGCAGCAACAGTTGCTTCTCTAAGAGCATTGCTCATGTCTTTCCCTCTTGGCATTGTGTTCACACACTTGAATGCTCCAGATCAGCAAACTGCCAAAACTTCTTCTTCTATAGAGGTCTGCAGAGCTGCTGCTGATCAGTTAAATAATGGGTGATGATTTGCAGCACCTGGCTGCAACTTACCTTCTTAAATCCTGTGGAAGCAGTAAGGGGGTACATAGCATTGCCTGCATGCTTTTTTTCTTTTTGGTTCCATTTTTGTTAAATATAATGGCATGGTGAACAAAGTTCTATGTAATTGTATTTAATATTAACTTTTACACATGACAGTCCACATCAAGCAGGCCCCTTAGTAAGACTCGGGTCTGTTCTCAAGATGTTTTCTGTATTGGATTGGAATTGTCTTAGATTCACTAGCTTTCGACATCTCAGTTTTGGGCACTGGTTTTGCTGAACATGGGCTTTATCCTGACTGAAAAATTCATGAAATGCATGAACTTAATGATTTAAAGGTTTGAACAAGACGTTATTTGGAATTGATCTTGAATAGACAATCTCATTAAGATTTAATTTTGACTTGACCTTAGCTTGTCCTGGCTGTAGACAAAGTCTAGACTAAAGCCCAAGCCGTCAGAAAACATTTTATTGCTTTAGGGTTTAATTAATTACACGTAGTTTAAAACCAGACTATACCAAAGAGCAAAGAAACCAAACGTATTGATTTTGCTCTGACTCAGGCTCAGCAAACAGCCTAATGAGTGTGAAAGTGCCCCAAGTTGACCCAAGTTTTATTCTCTTTTTTTTTTTTTGGCATTGCAGGAGAAAAACAGGAATCGTTACAGAACAGAAAAGAAAAGAAAGAACAACAAAGTCGGCTTCATTTAGACCCATAAACTCTTTATTTCTTTGAACCTCAAGGCCTCCACATCCCCGTTCATTACATTCAGTGTATATACATTTGGCCATGAGTGTGTACAGATATGTTCTGTTAGTGCATACACAGGAGGAAACTAACAACACATGAAGATTAGATTCAGATGAGGCAACAGTGTATGGTTGAGGACACACACACACACACACACACACACACACACACAAACTGGCAAATAGAGCATCCATCTGAATAGAGCTGGGTGAAGGTATAGCATCACGCACACAACCACACACACTAGAGAACGCTCAAACAGACACAAAGACACGGAATGAAGAACAGCTTTCTGATCCTCTCCTCCTCCATCACGTCTTCCTGCTGTTCAAACTCAGACGTTCCATCACACAACAAATCTTTGTCTGTGATAATTATTTCACAATCCTGCGTGTCATCTGAACGTCAGTCACACACACACATTTTTCTTTTTTTTTAAAACAGATTAGACTTTATGTAAAAATAACCTCCTGTTAGTATACATTCAGAACCCGTCGACGGTATAGGCCACTCGGATACAACTGCTGTACGTCCTCAAATAACGGCAAGACACTACAGGTGAAAATGAGCATTTGGGTCAAGTCAGTCTTTTAGCTTATTAGATTTTTGGATCGATGATATTTATAAGGTTCCCCATTTTACTGTAATAATACAAATATTAAAACCCAACAAACATTTTTTTCCCCTAAATCACACTTTAAGGGGTGTAGCACATTAAACCAGGGTTTTTCTGAAACTATTTTTCCTCTATATTCAGAACCCAAAATTTTGATGACAATTGTTGGATTTGCACTTGGAACAACTTTCACTAGAAAGAACGTCTTCAATGTAAAATAATCAGTTCAAATTGAACATCAATCGAAAACTACAAGGGATGTTCAAGTCAAACCGGGACTTTTGATTGTGTAGAGTAATAGAACACAGTTCTGAGAGTAAAAACTACCTTAATTTCTTTATATAAACTTACATTTATGTACTTATTACAGCGTTTCAATACTGTTTTGACACTATTAAAGTAGAAAGTTTTCACAGTATGCTGAAGCCATGATCAAACGAATGCCTCATGTCTGAAACACTGGCCTCCCAGGAACTCCTTTAATGGCCCAAACATGTGGAAATTACTCGTGGAGTGAGGACAGGACTGCACGGGGGACGTGGCAATAACTCCCAGGTGAGTTCCTGTAAAGGCGCAAGTGGTATTGGTTAATGATTGTGTGTACGGATCCCTCAGACAGATGTGTCTCTTCCGCAAGTTGGCGACTTTTTGATTTTCAAGTATCCAAAGTTCTACAGCCGCAGTAGAGTGGTACTACAGGCACAACTTGCATTCAATGAAGTCCAGCCTTCTTTAAAATGTTTGCATGGTTTAGTTTCACGATTTTAAGTCCCACTTTTGACTTGAACACCCCTTGGAGACATTTTTAAATATATTTTTTTATTCGATGAAGAATAATTAATATCTACTATTTTATTCACCTGTAGTGTCTTGATGTAACAAAAACCAAGCAGTAATTCTTCCATTTTAAACAACAGTCTTTCTGTCTCTTTTTAAAAATCAGATTAGACGATCAGACAAAAAAAAAAAACATCAACACCCATCTAGGAAATCCAAGACATGCATTCTTCTCTCCTTTTCATTGAGCCCATAAGAATTATGGGAATTTGAGACACAAACCGTTGACAGGTCTGGCTGTACGACTAATCTCACACACACACACACACACACACACACACACACACACAAAAAACCCCCCATAATTTCCAAGCTTCACAATGTGAGCAGATGTGAACAGTTTTCAAAATCCAAATGAATCTGACACACTGTATGCTACTCAGAATGGTTCGTGATATGGGTTTAAAGGTTTACGAGTTTAATTAGCGACTTTCATCTCGGCTCTTCGTTATTTCCAAGGCCTGCAAGGCTACGCTTCCCTCGCAATAAAGATGATTAAATAAGGCCTTTTCATAAGCAGACTCGCCTGCTGAGAGCCTCACAATCAGGAAACAAAAGCACAAAGGAAAAAAACGGGAGAAACCATTGCATATTCCGGGTTTTGGCCTGTACCACAAATCAGGTATCGTGTTCTACGTAACAGACAGAAATCTGTAACAGGGCATGATGCTGAAAACAAACAGATCAATGGCATACACATGAGCACCATGGAATTCTTTTTTTGGGGAGGATGTGAGCCCCTTTTCTTTGTATATATAAAATCATATAGTCAAACACACACACACACACACACACACACACACACACAAGTGAAAAAAAAGAGAAAACATAAAAGGGTCTCAGTCACCTTGTCTGGGAGTAAAAGACAGCTATAATATTAATCACTCCATAATAAATTACAGTCACAGAACATTCATTTAAAGCAGAACTTTTTTCGGGGGGGAAAAAAAGAAGAAAAAAAATCAGTTTAACACGTGGTCTGATCATTTTTCCTCACCGTGCATCTACAGTATAAGGCATGAACCGACCCACAGGACGTCACTGGCATGATGTACTAGTACAGAGGAACATTTACATACGGAGGTTGTAGAACAAGTGGGTGAGCGCGAAAGCGAGACGAACCAACTTTTGATTGAGTTTAACCAACTCTTCGTAAAGCCAAGGTACAATCTGGTGGAAATTGATGAGAGGAAAAGGGAGCCGGATCGATATCTGCAATCTTATTGTACCTTATTGATTGGCTGATGGCTGGAATTAAATTGATTTTCTGAGGTAGACAATGCAGACATATTTCATTCTCCCTAGTCAAGAAAGCCTTAAGCTTGGGGGGGGGGGTGAGGGGGGTGAGGGGGCAGGGATTGAGAATAAAGTGGCTTATTTTTTATGAAACGTAATTTCTTTTCATGCCTCACTTGGCAAAACAAGTGCATTTAGTCTCGAATCGAATATGTAGTCTATTATCGGAACTATCTGTATTTTTGGCTCTGTTTAAAAGATAGTAAATCTGTACTTGTTTTTTTTTTTTTTTGATGAAACTTGAACTTGAAGATCAGACCAGAAAGGAAACAAAGACATTCAGGGAATTTTTCACTTCCCTAAATGTTGGTGATTTATACAACTACATAAGTCCTTCATGATACAAACCTACATAAATAATGTGTGTGTGTGTGTCGGGGGTGGGGGTGAGTGGGGGTGGTGATGTGGGTTGTGGGCTGGGAACTCTGTAGATCAGACTTTTTTATTTGGTGCATTCCACTGGTGGTCGAATTGATTTCCATCTGGGGAGTTTGGAGGCCGGGTCGGGGTCTTGGGTTGTTTGCCTGCAGGGTTCCATCATGTGTCCTGGACTGTGGCGCACTAGGCGTTCTTCTGCCTTTCTATTGTGGCCAGTGTTGATTTGTGCTGCATTGACTTTTCTGTGAAATTGAAATAGACGGTTTAGCCTTGGATCCCCAATGGGGCATGGGTCAGAAATGTTGTTCGGTTCGCCTGGCAGTGGTGTTGAGATTATGGCGGATTATGATGTTTGGATGTCAGTCACACATTGGGGGATCAATTCAGTTACATTTCATGATTCTTTTCTGTGCCAACTCATGTATTGCCACAGTTACTATAAAATTATTTTTGTATTTGAAGTCGTAAAATGTAGCACAGCATGCTGTGTCAGGAATTTTTTAGGAATTGCTAAAAAGTCTAAAAGTAATATAAAATCGGCACATTTGTAAAAATTGTGATATTAACAGAATTGCAATACAAATATGGGTATCGTGATGATATCTAATACTATCATTGACATGAGAGTGAGAGAGAATGTCATCGACTCCACCCCTTTCAACTCCAAACAAGAGGGTGAATATACTTTTCTGCTTGGAATATTAGTTTTTTTAAGCCTGTCTCTTTTAAGGGTAGTTAAAAAAATTTCTTAATAACTTTATACTATACAAGTGTCATAAAATTATTCGAAAAGAAAAAGGTGGCAAGGAAACAAACTCCATTTCGTGACCACCGTGTGTACGATGACATTATAACCTTTTGCTAGAGTTGTTTATATTTTCATGACTCATAAATTAAAAATAGTTCGCTTTTAAGGTGCTACGAAGTCAGATGTCATGACATTCTAATGTACGTCAGGCCGGATATTGTCATAACACAAGCTTATGTCGATGAATATTTGTGACATGACATGAAGCGGTAAGGCAAGATTTTAATGAAGATTTTTTTTCTCAACAGACACATAAATGCTTATGAGGTTTGTTTTGTTGTCATGAACATTCACGTCGACTTGACATCCAAACTGCTTAACGGAATGATGCTTTATAAACGCTTATGTCGGTTTTCAATTTGCCGCTAAATCTTTATGACCTATTATGCTTTTATGAATGTTTACACACTATAGATTTATGTCAGTTGTCATGAAGGGCTTATGCAGAGGTCAGCCTTATGAACACCACCCTTAATTAGTGTTACCGGTAATTTGTTAGATGCCATGGAAACAGCGTAGCCGAGAATATCCGACGTGCTCATTAAATCCCACAATACATTCGCGATCGCTTAGGTTAGATGTTTAAATGATGTATCCTTTAGGGTGTAGAATATACATAATGAACGTTACTCCTTGTAAGCAACTTTGTAGGACATTAATTGTTCTTGCTAATTCAGCACTGAGAGCATGATTTTGGCACAAAATAGAAAAAAATTTCATCAAATTTGACATCTTTAAAACTTATCACACTGAAAACAAATCACATGCTAGAATCCTTTTCCGGAGTTGTGGTATCACGATCGGTTCACTAGTGTTAACAAAAACAGCAGTTTATACAGTATGTCGTCCCGGAGTTCAGAAACGTCCACAAATGGTTTGCGTGAGATTTTATTACAGTATGCATGAGACCAAACAATCAAAGTGTGGGTGCAGGGGCAAAGCTCAGGGTATTACGTCCATATGAACAGTAAATGTCAGCAGAAAGGGATAAGGGTGCGCATTAGAGCTGCTGGAAAACATATTATTTACAGATTAGTCTGCTTTGTGTGGTCAGTATGGTCTCCGTAATCCACTGAGCTGAAGGTACGACTCTGCGCAAATTAAAAGACTTGAGATTTGACACCCCACATCAGTGGGAAAGTGAGCGCTTTTTTTTTTTTAAAGCCTCTAAAGTCATCCAGTCTTTGCTGGAGAGTGTTCCAGTAGCATTGTGTACAAGGAGCCGTTCACAAAGGCTTAACAGACACCGTATCAGTCATCGAACATTAGAAGACGCTGCTGTAAATGCAGATGATGGATGTTCAATCCCTCTGTAACAGGCATCTACAAACAATCAACTTCCAGACAGGAGGCTAAAGTGTCCGGATGGCCACGGGGTACAGGAGGGACATGTGCTCGGCTCCTTTGATTGGCAGCTTGCGGCTGGAGTAGAAGTTGATGATCTCCGGCACGCTGTCGAACAGGCAGCTGTTCTGGCCCAGGATGTACTTGTTGTCTTTGGTTCGCGACAGCTTCATATGCATGAAACCCTGGCTGCTCCTGGAGGGAACATAAAAAATGCACAATGACACAAAAGGAAGGAGGGAAGAGAAGGCACATTGAAAAAGGTTAAGAGGCAATAAAGAATAGCCGGTGATTAGATCTTGGCAGATAGACATGCTTGAGGAATTGCAGCTTATTTGCAAACAGGTTGCATATGGTGAAAGGTAGATTTAATTTAATACGTTAAGGCAAAAAGACTTCTCTTGGCTGCTAAATGTAAAATACTAATTACAACCTCATCCTGTGCATACTCATGAGGAGGAAAGAGCTGCATACTGATTTAATTCTCTGGGTGCTTGTGAATTAAAAATGGTCCATTTCTTAAAGGAAAAATAGAGAATACAGAATATTACAGAACTTTTATTGTAGTATTGATTATTTGGAAAAATTTATAATACTACAATAATATTTTTTTCTGAGGAAAAAACAAAACTATTTACCAAAAACTCACTTTTAAAGCGAGCCACATTCCTAAATTTGATCCATGATTCGCTACAATTATCACACCGTAGGAGATCTTATGGAGACTTTCAGGAAAATAATTGTGGCTAACTAAACAAATTTGAAATGTAGTCATTAATTCTGGTTATTTAAAATTGGATAATAGCAGTTTGCAGTGGTTTGCAGGCTTCATAGGTGTTTTATGCATCTTCATAATGTCCATCCAAGCACAGAGGAAACATGCAAACTCCATGCACATGGACCCCGGCCCTGAACCCGGGCTCTGGAGTTGCAAGGCGTCAGTGCTAACCACTAAGCCACCATAATCTATCATAGAATCCATAAATATGCCATATTTCTTGTTTATTGCTGATGTGTCCAATTTTGAGCTCTTACTACTGGAGCAAACCTAAATCCAATCAAGTGCACTAAACTACTAAATAATATTCTCTATTAATTATCACACTGTGTGACATTTATTACAGAAGTGTGGGTGCCAGTTTCAAAGCTTTGACACACACAGATATACAAAACATGGGAATCCAGGGCACTGTTGATGAGAAATCTTTGCAGTTCTTGACAAAGCTTTAAAAATGTATATCTACTATAATTCCAAAGTGCCGTAGGTACTTGGTAGGTAATTCAGTATGAGTTTGGTAAGCTTTGTCACAAAATCATAGGTGCTAATTCGAAGTTAATCGTAAGTTCATTGTGAGAATGTTGTAAAATTTCATAGCTGATGTGTAGCCAAGTCATGGGAGATTACGCCATGTAACATCGAATGAACAAGAATCACATTAAACATTTTTGCCAAAAAGATCCAGGACAGCCCTGCGATGGATTGGCACCCTGTCCAGGGTGTACCCTGCCTCGTGCCCGAAAGCCTCCTGGGATAGGCTCCAGG
>JAQMYK010000037.1:27654663-27666954 GCA_030014345.1 Clarias buthupogon
ATACATACACACACACACAGTTTTATGTATATATTTTATGTATGTATGTTTTACAGTTTTTTTCCCTCTTTCTGCAATGGTCTGTAACTGCAGCTATGTAGAACATATTTTTGTATACTGTGTGTAATGAGATAAAAATGTAAGTCGCTCTGGATTAGGCCAAAAGCCTAAATGTGATGTATACTTCTTTTCTTATATTATATTAAATGAAACAACTGCCCTTTAGATGATACAAGCATTTTTTCTTTTCTCCATACAAAAGAGAGAAAGAAATCTAAATGATCACCCATGGAAATTTCATATTAACTTTTTTTTTGTATTTTTACTTCCTTCCAGGCATCCATACTGTATATCCATCTTTCTTTCCTTTCTATTTTAGACGATTGATGGCATTAGTATTCATCAGCACGAGTTCCACCAATACCAATATGAAACCTTGTCAGAATTTCAGAATAAGAAGGCTTATTTTTTGAAGAACTCAAACAATAAACTCAATAAACACTTTGACCTGCATTCTCATTGTTAAGGTAGACATCTCTCCTCCAAACCCCCTCCATTTCTGCCCAGTGACTGAATTAAAGGTGACTCTCTTAAAGGTGACCATGTCTGTTTTAGGTCACAGTGAAGGCCTAAACTACCCAGGGGGCCGTCAGCTTGCTGTACAAGAGACAGCGCCCGGTGCGACTGGGTGTGGAGCGAGTATGAAGGCATGTCAGCATAAAATATAAAATTGGCATAGGAACAAGAGGATGTTCATTAAAAGCTGTGCGAAAGATGGTGAAACATTTTGACAAGAAAAAAAAAAACTATGAAGCGAGGTAGAACATCAAACAATTACAGCTGAACTGTTAAACAGTTTCGGCAAAATTAGGTCTAAAATCAGATCAACCAAGACACGTTGAACTCTGCTCTAAGGCCAATTAAAGAAAGTTCATAGCCTGCAGTTTCGCATTGTGCAAAATATTTTAATAATCATGCACCATCATATACCTCAAACTTGTGTTTTTTTTTTGTTTTCTTTTCTTACACTGTCCGACACATTATAAGCTATAAAACATTTAAGGCAACTGCCATCCACATGAACCTGACTGTAGGAACAAAAAGTGCAGAATATCTGAGACAGACACTGCTGAGTGTGAAAGGACAGAGTACAGTGCAGGGTTTCTGGATTGCTGATCTTACTTGAGAGAGAGGGAGAAGTCGTTCTTGCTGGTCTCGCTGTTTCTCACTAGGTAACTGGCCTCTTTACACAACCTCAGCAATGATTCAGCGTCCGTTCGACTGATTGCTCCGTGATACCAGCTGGGAGATGAGTAGGAAAAAGTAAAAGGGAGAGAGAACGAGAGCGGGAGAGAAAGAAAAAGAGAGAACCAAGGTAAGAATGTGTCCATAGGAGAACATTTATAATAAAACATGTAATAAACTATTGTTATTATACACATAATTATCAAAAATACACCTGATTATATACAAAATTATGAATGATTAAATATATGTATATTTTATGCATTACAAGTACAGTAATGTCTTTAATACTTTATAGCATCAAAAACAGAGATGTTCAGCCAAAATGTTTTATGTTATCATGTTTTAAAAAAAAATGAAAATGAACAGAATTGTTCAATTGAACTTAATTGATATGGCATCAGGCACCCTTTAGAAGTTCAGATTTAAACCTGAAGGAGCAAGCTTAAGGCAATTATTTCAGGAAATAACATTCGGAGGAAACCCTATGAGGAGCCTATCCTACTGTGAAGTGTAGGAAGTGTACTGTGACATTATCCGTTGACAGAGTAACCACACCACCAGTTCTCCTCTTAGTGTCCTTTAAGGTGCTGTAAGGAACACTAAGAGAAGGAATGGTGGTCAAAACAATTCCTTCTCCTTGTGGGTCACTTAGAGTGTGATAAAGTAATACATGTAAACGCTAATAATCTTGGAGACCTTCAGTCATCAATCTGATGTGTTTAACGATGATTTTCACGCTTCATAATGAAGCACATCAGATGAGTGTCAAAACGGATTACAACGCAAACCCATGTTGTAATTCCCTGGGTAAGCTTTAGGGAACGTTTTCAGGAACCTGACATGTTTTATGACTTGTACTTTCTACGGAAACGAGGTTTTAAAAAATATATCTTCAGCAAAGAAGCAACGTCTACAACTTTACAACTGTAACAATACACACCTTTCCCGTACGAGTTCTAGCTATACGTTACAGTACAGGATGCTGACCTAAATGGTTTCCTTAGTACACACTAAGTACTACACAGTTCCTGGGCTGTAATAATGATTATGTAAGATATCATAACTATGCATCAAATATACTGGTGTAATGATCTGACAATTTGAAAAGATGCTACAATTTTACAAAGGTTTTGTCTGTACGTTGGTGAGAACTCGCTCTTTCAATGATATCTTTATTTTTCATACATTGGAGGACTCAAAACCAGTCAAAATTTTCTGTCTGTATGTCTGTCCAGCCAGATTTTGTCACAGTATGATGCAAAACTGGCTAGACAGAATTTAATGCAACTTTGCCAGATCTTCAGGATTTGCCTGAAGTTAAACCTGCTTCATAAATTAAATCAAAAGGTTGAGTAGAAGGGAAGTTAAGGGTAGTTATGTGCAAGATTATAAACCGCAAGTTTTGACAGCGTACTGCGCATGCGCCAAACTCTGGGCGCGTCTTAAATCGACGGCTGAACAGAATTTTATGAAACTTTTGCAGTGCTTACTAAATTTCTGCCTGAAGTTTAACCTGCACCATAAGTGAAATCAAAATATTGAGTCTGGGCGATGTTACGAACAGTTATGTGTAATTAAAAAATTAGCTACTAATAAGCTACTTGGTAAAGTGCTCGCCCTATTATACGGAGATCGCAAGCTCAATTCACGGGTGATGCTGTAGCCTCCCGCAGCCGTGGGCCTGGACAGAGCTGATTGGCCGAGCTCTCTCAGCGGGGTGGGGTGGGATTCACTTAGCGCTCTCACAACGATTACGGCTCTACAGCCAATGATTAGCGTCTGTGAGCTCACGCAAGCGTAAGGAGCGGATAGCACTGTCCTCCGAGTGTGTTACGCCGCCCCCAATGGTGTGTGAGCGAGAACTTTGAAAGAGTCACGTGATTCAGAGGAAATATATGATAGTCTTCAGCCCCCCCTGATTGAGAAGGAGCCTTGATGTGCGAGGCCCCTAGTGATGGGTAGGAATTGGATATGACTCAAATTAATTAAGGAGAAAATAAGGGAACCCCACCCGCCCAAAAAACAGAAAAGCTAAACTGAATATTTTTACTGGATTTACTTAATATTTTCGCCCGCTGAAATAACAACGCTAAAGTACTGTAGTACAAGAGAATTTTAACATGCAGGAGTCTTTATCTGATCTACTTTTTTGATTTCTCATCTGTTATTCACTCTCCGATTACAGAACAGGGAGTGTCTTTGCCTGACGATGAAAAAAGTAAAACAAGCATAAACAAGATGTAAGATACGCAACCTTACGAAATTTTAGTTATTTGTATTAATAAGTTAGGCAGAGAGTTCTGCCATACAGAAAGACAGGCAAACATGTACAGTATATGGGCTCCAACTTGATGATATATATTTTTTTCATCACTTCCGTAATATTTTCATATTGAATCCTATTAAAAAATTGAATCGTATCCTCAGTGGAAATGCATTTTCTTTTAAAATACGTTTCCAAAAAACAGAGCCTTAATCTCGCACACACTCACAACTGGCTCTCCAGTGGCAGGGTGGGGTCGATGCGCTCGCCCAGCATCGGCATACACTGCTCCACTGAACTCATCTTTATGTTGACTAGGCAGCCACTGGAGTGACGCTGGGGAGGCCTCGATTTCCCGTCTTTCGTCGGAGACATCCTGCCCTTCTCCGCCCCCTCGAATTGGACTGCAGAACAAACACAAACACATACGAGGTCATCGTGACAGCAGAGATGCCAACATCTGTCTCACTCAGTAGAAGCTTTGTACATGAACGGTTTTCCTAAATTGTGGCTTTGTTGGATAATTTGCCAATAAACTGGTAATTTTGATTGAAACACAGTTCGGAAAGGGTAGAAAATTAAGCATTGTACTTGTAATGTTCTGAACAGTAATTGCACCATCTGCAATTACAGAAAAGTTAAATCATGTGGACCATAAATATCAAAGAAGCATCTCATTTATGTTGTTTAATCACATTTTATTGCTTCTGTGGTCATAAACAGAATGAACTGATCGAGATCACATAGTCACCAGCCAGCTACAAGTGCTGATGTTGAAGTGTAGGGACAATCTAATCATTTTGATTCATATACATTTTCTCACATTTCATACAATTTTCTTATGATTCTGTAAAGCTGCTTTGCGTCAATGACCATTGTTAAAAGTTAACCATTGTTAAAGTATTTTACCCATTATGCTCATTAACATTACTGGTGGCATGTCTTTGTAGAGTGCCTTAAATAATTACATCAAATCCAATCTGAGAAAGTTATGACTGATGATTTTAATTCTACTGACCATACAGTGATTTTAGTTCCTATTTCCTCATCCATCCCAAAATTAATTCCTGGCGGCAACACCACTGTAACATTTTTCACCCAAAGTGAAATGCACCAAGACATCAGCTCTGTTTCTTTAGTCATTTCATAAGGTTTGATCAGCACTGCCATGGTGTCTTTTCAACAAACTCTGATATGATGACACGACGAGAAATAGCAATGTTTGCAGGTGTAAACCGGGAGATGAATCTTCACAGGATCTGGGATACTATCCAAATAGGAATACACAGAAACGCAGAGAAAATGATTTATTTCTTTTTCTCAGGTCATTGTCAGAATTCGTTAGCAGCCAGGAACATTGAGTCAGATGTGCTTTCAGCCAAACAGAAATATATATATATATAAGGTAAGGATATGCATATACATAAATACAATAAAAGTTATGAATACATTAGCATTAATATAGCTAGAGTACATTAAAGAAGCAAGTTTACAAGTCCACTCTGTATAATAAAACTCTCAACTTCGAACGAGTTGCCTTTTAAGAAAAAGAAGCACAGCTAAGCAGCTTCGGTCTGACTGCAGGTAGCAATAATGTCTGGCCTTCAGAAATGTAAAAAAAAAAAAGAATCTACGTAAATGAAAGTAAGGTTTTGCCTGGACATAGACTCGCTTTTTCAATGATATCTTTACGTTTCATATATTGGAGGACCCGAAACCAGTCTCAGAAACATTTTCTGTCTGTCTGTCTGTCTGTCTAGACAGATTTTGTCACGCAAAACTGGCTGGACAGAATTTTTAATGCAACTTTCAATCAAACAAATCCTCAAGTATTTGCTTCATGTTAAAGCTGTGCCATACAGTAAATGAAATCAAAATGTTGCAGGTTTTGACAGCGTACTGCACTTGTGTCAGGCGTGTCTTAAACCGACCGCTGGACAGAAATAAGAGGAACTTTTGCAGTACTTAGATATCTGCCTGAAGTTTAACCGGAACCATAAGTCAAATCAAAATGTTGTGTAAAAGCGATATTATGTTTGATAATCTTCTTTAAAATAAGCTACTTGGCTCAATGTAAACAAACACCTGTACCAATAGATATTAATTATATATAGATATAATACGTTGAAGCTGCATAAGTGAATTTTAATCTTTATCTGATCTACTCTTTTCGAATTCTCATGTGTGATTCACTCTCTGATTACCGGACAGGGAATGTACTTGGCTGACGATGAAAGAAGTCTAAATTAGTGTAAACAAGACGTATAATACTCAATGTACAAAATGTAATGTTGAGGTTTATTTCTTTGGATTAATAAATTAGGCAGAGAGTTCTGCCGTCCAGAAACACAGGCAGACATGTACATGGGCTTCAACCTGAAATACAGGTAGTCTCCGACTTACGAACATTTGAGTTCCTCAGATATTTGGTCAGATGATAGCAGTGTGGGCAAAGATGAGATTTTGTCAAGTGGATTGGTACAGTAGGCTTTACGTGGTATATCTGTGTCAAAGGCATACAAGACTCACTTTGTCGGACTTCAGAACAAATCCGACTTACGAACGTACTCCCAAAATGAAACAGTATAATTAATAATATCAATTCAAATCAAGTCAAGCAGGCTTTTATTGTCATTTTAAATCATATACAGTTCAGTACTCGGTGAAACGAAAAACATTCCTAATGGACCTGATTCCTGAAATCACTGATTTAACCTTTTAACTATTGCTACAAATTTTTCAACCATCCATGACAGGTACTGAGGCTAGTGTAAAGAAATTAAACTGGCCCATTTCATCGCAATATAACAAATTGGACTATTTATTTATTTATTTGTCATTATTACGAATACAAAAAACATTTACAATGCAATATACAGCTTAAAGAAAATGAAACAATCCAGTAGGGCGTTTTTTTTTCAGTGTTTCATCACTAAAATAGTGTTGCTGTAGCTACACTGAAACAACATGCCCCTATCTGCTCATTTGCTGTGTTGCCACTCCAGCAGGGGGCATCATACATTAGAGAGGTACACCGATCTATTTCCACTCTCTCTCACTGGGCTATAAAAAAATGACACAGACAGCTCTGCCATGGACTCTCACACTCTCTCTGTCTATCCATCACATAGAGAGACACACACACGCACACACACACACAGACCCAATGCCTTTCTGTTCCACAGTGCTTTGAAGAGCAGCAGCTTGACACAAAAGAAAAGAAGAGGAATCAATCGGACACCTCTGTGTACACATGCCACAGAGAGAGAGAGAGAGAAACAAGGGCAGGAAAAAAAAAGTCGCTGTTTAATCATTGAGCATGCTCTCGCCAGTCGTCAAGGTTAAAAGCGTCCCACAGGCCCCAGGGGTGTGTGTACAGTGAGCAGGTGTGTGATAGCATAGGCTGTAGATCTGGCCTGGCGCTATACCTGAGATAGATATGGGAACGTAGTGCGGAAGAATAGCCACTAAGCACACTTCTGCTTGTAAATGCTCTCTTATCTCCCATCCGGCATGAGAACTAATACCAGCTGTCCAACACTTGACGACTCCTAACACACAAACACACTCATTGTGCTTAGAAATTCCAAAAATCTTGATGTACAGGACTGTGAGTCACCCCTCATTCCGAAATATTAAACTTAATTAAATTATATAGATTCAATTAATTACAAAAATGAGTGAAAATGTTGTAGTGACAGGCTGCCTAAATATACAGTACTGTGCAAAAGTCTTAGGCACCATATTATATGCTGTACCAATTTTGTTATATACTATATGTTTATCACGTCTGCATAATTATGTACACAATCATTCAATATTTCGATATATAACTTAAACATTACAGGAGAATAAATGCATGGGTGTAAAGAAAGACCAGTTTTCAGATGGACAAAGTTACCAGAAGAAACTCATGTTCTCCAACAAGCTCAGTAAAACCTAACAGCTGTTTTACTTATAGTGCTGTGCAAAAGTATTGGGCACATACAAAAATATGGCATAAGCAAAAGATGCTTTGGAAAACATTTCTGCATAAAAGAAACTTCTATAAAGAGCAATAAAATAAACAGTCAATATTTGGAGAGAAAACTCATTTTGCTTAAAATCTGGAGTTTTAGACACAGATTTGTGGAGTTTTATAAAATGAGGTCCATTGCACATTACTTTATGATTATTTAAAAAAATACCAGTTATAGCTTTTATTATTGTTAACGCAATTAAACAAAGTAATATATCATTAACTGTATTAACTGTAGAAATTATACCGTATAAAATAATACTAGACTTTTTTTCCATTTTTCTGCGAGAAATACTGCGGTAGTGATTTGCGCAAAAAGCGAATGAAAAGAACTCATGAGAAAACCCACGCTTCTTGCAGTCTCAATGCTGCCTCACGGGTCAGGGGTCAGAGGTCACAGGAAGTGCCTGCAGTCACAGATTAAACTGGCTGTCAGTACCCTGTCACTTTAATGCATGCCATCTGCAGCCTTCAAAGAGTGGTTTTATTCACACGTCCCCTTCACTTCCTTTCTCGTAGACTTTGCAGTGTGTCTCTGTGTGTGTCTTTGTGTCAGGTTTACCATAAAGTGCATTAGAAATACGTTTCCATGACTGCAATTATTTTAAACCGACTCTCAGGCTCCATGAGGGACCGAATCGATGTTCAGCCTACAGTAGCACATCCTCACACAATGTCAAACGAGGATCTGTTCACCTTCGCATCTCGCACCGAGCTCGCCGTATTGATCTGGAATTATCACGCAAAGGGTTCTGGGAAAAGGAGTTGTTCAAAGCAAACACCTTGACCCTGGTCTCGTGTGTGAATACAACAAAGCGGATTAATCATTTTAATGGTGAGAGCGGTTTATTCACAGCATGAGAGCGTGTACTCGCTTTTATTCCACCGGCCTGTTCAATTATTGAATCGGACCGGTCAGACGGTGTGCTGCTTAATCGCTTGTCACTAATTTATGTCAATTTACAACACTTCTTGAACCCATGGCAGTTAAAAAATTTTTTTTTTAAAGTATTAAAGCATTACACGCTCAGATTGTTCACAAAGGTAAATGACACGTGTACATTTTTAATAGTCTTTAATGTGTCCGAGACAGCTGTATAAACGCCTGAAGCTGTGAGAACGACGGACGCTCTTAGTTTCGTTTAGTCAGTGAAGTGCCTTTTTTTTTTTTTTTCATAGTAGATGGTCAGTTGCCATGGAAACGTACTGGCAAACCTGTTTTCAGCATCTCAGTGCTGTCATAAATGTCAAGTCTCAACAGGAACACAATAGACATAATGGACCTCTTATGTGTATGCGAGAGAACAGGACAGGAGAAGAATGAGGAAAATAACTAGGTGAATTAAGGCTGCTGTCCATCTGTCACTGGATTATAACTTCATTTGCCGGGTTGCACAAATTTCTTCTTGCACTTTTTTTTTTCTTATTGTAAAAAAAAAAAAAAAAAAATGAAATTGAAATACATTTTTACTGAAAACATTACCCCGGTTGGCTAACCTTCACTGAGGATACAGATAATTTGCTTTCCTAGAAAAAGGGCATGCTCTATTTAAGCTACTAGCAGGTTAAAATAGATTATCTCGAAATATAAATTTGACTTTCTACCAGGGGAGATCATGTCGAACTGGGGCTTGTGATGATATTTCGCATGAATGAAAGTGTAGAAACGATTGAGATTGAGCACAGTGATGAGACTTTTAGCTGCAGTAAAATATTAAAATATTGGAATGATGCAAACGTTTTAAAGAAGCCAGTGCATCTATGAATGACGATCCCAGCCGAGGTGGCTCGGAGCCCATTCAGTGAGTGATTCTTGAAAATCAATAGGTAACTTGCTGCCAACTTGTGGAAGAAACACGTGGGAACTGTACACACAATCATTCACAAACACCATTTGAACATTACAGGACTTTATCCACATCCTCCAGACAGTCCTGACCTCATTCCAAGCGATTTCCACATGTTTGGGACATTAAAGGAGTTCCAGGGAGGCTAGCGTTTACTGTACGCCATGAAAAATGTTCTACCCTGGCGATATCTAAGCACTAGTGAAACGCTGGGATATGTGCATTACTGTAGCAGGGGTTTAAATGGAGTTTTTACTCTCATAACTGTTCTGTTATTCTACACAATGAAAAGTCCCAGTTTGGTTTCAACACTTCTTGTACAAATCACATTTAACATAGTATTATACAGAAATAATAATAATAATAATAATAATAATAATAATCTGTTTTTTTAACAGAATCCTCAAATATTCTGGACCTAATTTTAATTTCGCCCTAAAGAATACTGACATAAGTTGGAATAATGTATATGATTTTACAGATAAACTTTTAAACGAATTTGGTCCAGTACTTGTTGATAAAGCTATTGCATCCTCTAAACATACTTTAATTGCAGTATGTACGATGACTTAAATTTGTCACCTTGGGAGTGAGGTTGTCTTTTTCCGACACAGCGTATTACAAAATACAGAGAGAAAAAAAAACACTTACGTGCATATTTCTTTAGATTATCATCACCATCAGACGTATTCCTTAATAACAAATGATGCAGACAAACAATGGATATAAAACAGTTTATTGACTAATTTAATAACATCGATATCATTCATTTCATGTCATGAATAAGCTGATTAACATTGGTTACTGACTTCAGACTGCACGGCACTTTTCCCTCACAAGCTACAGTACAATACACAATTATATTTACCACCAACATGCCCACCTTGAACCTTTGGCCTATTCCTCACATCATTGGATCCCCTGGATATCCACCCCAACACTTGTTTATCCAGTGGTAATCCTTGGCTACCAAACCCTCAATCTCACTGTGTAAAATTTTACAAATTGATGGTACTGGACCTTTCTCTGGTTGTCATCGCCTCTTACAATACTGATTTGATTATGATTTGAATTAAAACTGTTGAAGGGTTAAGAAACCTGAGATTGATCACACTTCAAGTCTGTACTTGCTGCACTAAAACCACCATGCAAAATACAAATAAGGCCAAGATCTCAAATAAAATAACATCTAAGCTATAGTAGGCAATATTGTCATAAAAGGAGGAAACTTTGGAGAAAAAGAAACAGATGTAGCTTTGCTTCTCTAGTAGGTTATAAGGAACATTAGGAGCATGTCGGTAATTACTCTGTTTGTTAAAAACACACAAAAGAGAGGAATAATGCATAGTCTGACCATTGAGTAATGTATCCTATATACACTCACGAACTACGTTCGTTCCAGGCACCAAAAATGTCACAGTTGCTCATTCTCATTAATACTGAACTTACAAGGTCAGGGGACGCCTGGAGCCTATTCCATGGTACACCCTGGACGGGGTGCCAATCCATCAGAGATCACTCACACACTATGGGGAATTTGAAAACACCAATTACAGTAGCTAACTCGACTCTGCATGGCTTTGGACGGTAGGAGGAAACTGGAGTACCTGGAGGAAACCAACCTGCAATCTTCAAGCACAAAGACCCAAGGCAGGAATCAAACCCTTGACCCTGGAGGTATGAGGCCACAGTGCTAACCACTACACCATTTCTTAATTAGGAAAAAAACTTCTGCACTGCAATACAATGAATAGTTAAGGCAACAAAGTTTTTATTTTATTTTACCATTGATCAATCATACATACGTGCATGTCACAAACGTCTGTGATTATAGTGAATTTAATTGCAACATTTCATTAACAATAAACCTTAGGAAGAACCACAGGACAGAGTGAAACAGCAAAGCAGATCATTAAGAAGATCATTTGCTTTCAGTTGAGCAGGTCATTGAGCACACACTTCTCCTGACATTCCCTTGTCTTATAAGCCAGACTCCCATTGTTTGCTAGAAAGTCTGATGCGTGTCATCAATAAACACAGCCAAAACCTGCCTAATACCCCAGAAAGAGCAAGTGGGATTCTGTGAACCTTTTCCCAAATCCATTGATAGAAAAAGCTCTTGCAGTGTTCAAATATTTGGGTTTATTTTTGCTGAAAAATGAGGCGCACAGAATTTTGTAAAAGATGAATGAAGCGTGGCACAAGAAAAGCCCATGGGCGAAAGACTCGTTGGCTTTACCGAGTGTCCAAAGTCAAGCATCTATTGTCCATATATTAGCACAAAGACTTTTAATGGCTGCAGGGTCTGACAGTTTCCGCTGGCAGTGCAATAGAATCGAGTTTCTTTGGGATCAGCTGCAAGAATTTCTACTTGTTTCTTATGGAAATATTAAAGAAATTCAAAATCTGGAACACCTCATTAGGTGTGGCTGAATTCTGAAACACTTTAAACTTGCCTTGACTGTCTCCTGATGTCAAAGTGTGTAACTAGTCAGTTTAACAAGTGCGACGGTAGAAACAGTCGGTCTGCTTAAAAATGTCTAAAACCTTGCGTGTTGTTTGCTTTTATGTTGTTTAATTTTATTAAGTTGTTGGAGCTAAATGAAGCACGTAAGTCTAATCAACTCAGTTTATACCCTCACACTATGAGACATCAGAACGTCTGCGATGCTCCTGTGCCTTCAGATCATCATTGCAACCAGACTAATCAACGATTATGTTCCCATGTGTGAAGTGACAAGAAGTTCGTGTTTAAATACCGTGAGGGACTTTTACCTGAGGCTTATGTGGATGATTTGCTTGTCAAAGTGAGAACTCATCTCTCACCATGAAAGTACAGTACAGGCCAAAAGTTTGGACACACCTTCACTCATTCAATGTGTTTTCTTTATTTTCATGACCATTTACGTTGGTAG
>JAQMYK010000037.1:27702656-27721429 GCA_030014345.1 Clarias buthupogon
TGTGTGTGTGTTTATGTAGGTCTGTCCTCCAGATGAGACAGGTACAGTGTCTGGTTCTCCAAACTGCCAGCGAGAGAGCTGATGCCGATGTCTGTGGTGCCAATGCGCCACCCACACACACACACACACACACACACACAAATATATTTACACACTCATGCATGCATACATATACACACCTCATGCATTCTCCAACACTTTACAAGACACGTAAAAAACCTGGCAACCCACGCTGTCAAGTTTTCCAACTCTGTACGAGCAGCAGCATGTGTGTGTTTGTGTGTGTGTGTGGACTTTGGAACAAACTAAAAGTGAGATGTCTATGCTTTTTTTTCTTCTTTTTTTTTACTTGCCGTCCAAGCCATGCAAGAGGCGCTGGAGTAGAGAAGAAACGCTGGCTCTTCTTTCAGTTTGGGTTGAACTCGATGTTCCGGCAACAATTTAATAACATAATAAAATAATAATCATAAAACACCTGAGAAGCGACCCATTTTTCTTTTGGTGTGCCGGGAAGTGTTTAATATCTGAGGGAGGATCACAGATACAGTACGTGTGATAAAAAAGACTGAAGACAGCAAGCAGCAGAAGTCTAACATCATTATTTTGAACATGAAGTGACAGCTGCGGAGAAAATCGCAGACTTGTAGCTGGACGAGACGGAAACAATCGGTTCAACCGAGTCTAGTTGAAAAAACAAAACATTTCAGGATGAGCCTCCGAGTGGCGCGGTGATAAAGTGCTCGCCCTATCATCCGGAGATCGCGAGTTCGATTCCCGGGTGATGCTGTAACCTCTGAGAGCTGATTGGCCGAGCTTCCTCACAGGGGAGGGATGAGAGGTACTTTAGTGCTCCCACATTAATCACGGCTCTACAGCCAATCAGGGTCGTCTGTGAGCTCACACAAGCGGAAGGAGCGGATAGCGCTTTCCTCCGAGTGTGTTACGCCGCCCCCAACGTTGCGTGAGCGAGCAGTTTGAAACGATGCGGCCGGCTGGCGTCACGTAGTCCAGAGGAAACACGTGATAGTCTTCAGCCCTCCCGACTGAATGGTAGTAGTAGCCTTAATGTGGGAGCCCCCTAGTGACGGGGAGGAATTGGACACATCTAAATTAGGGGAGAAAATCCCCCCCCCCCAAAACATATTTATTCCAGGATCCCATGTCCTTTAAATCCCTTTCAGATAAAGGTGTTGATAGATTCACAGTGAGCTTCATGCGGTCACATCGCGCATCATTTTTGTGACTGGTCACAGCAAATAAGGATTCGTATGAGCCGGAATCACGTTCGCCGTATCAACATGAGATCGCGAGTTCGATTCCCGAGTGATGCGATAGCCATCGTAATCATAAGGCATAGTCTTGACTTTCAAGTAGCAGCTCAAAAATATGCAGTCTGCTGGTGTCACAAGTTCATTTTAATGTCCTATTGATATACAAAATGAAGTCACAAGAGTGTACAGTATACTTCGCAAAGACCTGCTGTTTATGAGTTCTATTTATACCTCATACGTTGATCGCACACAGGTGTGTGTGTGTGTGTTTGTGTGTGTGTGGTTTAAGTGCAGGTGATGCGGAGCATCCATGCTGGGAATCGCAGTTCCTTTCTGGTATGCAGGTGGCCTGGCACTTACTGTAAGGTTGGTAGTTGTAGCTTTGATGGCACAGTGCCCTAACAGTGGTGGGTGAAAATAGGCTATAAATAATTTACATAGAGAAGCACGGTGGTTTAGTGGTTGACACTGTAGTCTTGTACCTTCCAGGTCGAAGGTTCAAAGCCCTCCTTTGGGTCTGTGTGATCGGTGAGTTTCCTCCAGCTACACCGGTTTTCTTCCCACAGGTTTAAAGACCATTTGGTCATTTCCAAGTTGCCCGTAGTGTATGAATGGCTTGCAATGGACGAGCACCCCATCCAAGGTGGGGGGGATCCCATCTAGAGCCCCGAGTCTTTAGGAACTGGCTCCAGGACTCCCATTTTCCAAATCGATTTACAATGGTCTATATAATAGATGGTCTAAAAATACACCACAGAAAATACAAACCACATGCATTTCCCACAAAGGTCTTGCAAAATCCTCTAATTCTGAAAGCGTATTGCTTCTTCTTCTTCTTTTGAGTTTATGTACGGGATCATGCCTATTACTGTTTTTTTTCTTTGTTGGTTGCATTAGGAAAAGAATCAAGATTGTAATGCGTCACGCATTCTTACCAGAAAACTTAAAAGGAAAAAGAATGAAGAATGGCATCAAGAGAACGGAAAGAAAGCGATAAAACAGGCCGCTCGCACGGCGTCGCCTCATACCCCGAAGCAAACATCCGGATCCTCTCAAGCGTACGTTTGCCATCAGTGCAAACAAAGCAAATGCTGCCAACAAATGTCATTCATAACGCGACATTTTCCTCTAGAGTGTCTTACGCAGACATATTGCTAGACTAGCATCTCGGTGCTAAACATTCATGCTCCTGTGAGAAAACACAAAGCGCTAACAGGTGCTAAAACAAACCTCTGACTGTAAGCGCTCCAAAAAGAAATGAACCTAAAACACAAGTAAGAGGAATTGTAAGTAGCAGAGAGAAAGAGAGAGCGGGACCGGAACGCGAGGCCGAGCGACTCTTCGGGAATATAAAAGTGTCCACGTACACGGCTGGCTACTCGATGGGCTCGGCTTCAACTGATGCATCGATTCCAGCGGCGGCACCGAGGCAATTACGGCTCGTTAGAACCGGAGTGAAGGCTCGTTAAGGAATGAATAATGAGAACCCCTATGTGGCAGCCCAGCCTTCACAGCCATATGCATCACTTCTCTCATGACAGGAGAGGGAAGACGGAAGAGTGGTGCATTAAAATAATTAGACAAGATGCTGAAGAGATACCTACTGTAAACCTGACTTTGGGTATTTTCTACTCAAGCTCGAAGAAGAAATTGAACAATCGTAACAGTTTGGTGCTAGCTAAGTAGTCATTCTTCATTTTTCTACATGTTTGTGAGTGACAATTGAAATAACAAAAGACAACAATGGAAATCACATCACAACATTAACAACATTAGAAGAAAAAAAAAACAGCATATTTGAGTGTGAAATAATATTTCAATATCTTATTTTTGCTCATGATTCTAGGTTTTTTCTAGGAACAGCTTATTCACAGGGACTTGTCTCAACAATGTGTACCTGTGTAGTATTGGGCAGTAGAGACGGAAAAAAAATCGTTAGAGGTACGAATCGCGATTCTTTTGCACCGATTCATACAGTATACGGCCACACTGACTCTAAAATACAGTAGATGTTCAAATTATTTATTACATATATAGTAGAAATGCACCGGTCGATGAGCCACTGACTGAAATTGGCTGTTTTTTAGCAACAGAAAACAACAGAAATGCATTTTTTGGTTAACTTAAAAAGCCTCTGATCAGTCGTCTTTGAGAGTGAATTAGTCCAAACCGACTCATTCCCCACACTTACACTAGTCTCAAAACATTCTCTAATTTGAATGCGTGTCCGCATTACAAGCCGTGCATGCCTGCATGTTAGCAACTCCTCGACATGTCCTCAAGACTTTGGAGCGATTTGAGACGGTAAAACATTGCAGTTTCTTTATAATCCTACAGGTGGTACACCCTAAACTATTCACACACTGCCATCCTGTGTGTGTACAGTAGGAGTAAATTAATTGCCAAGTTTGTTTCAAAATTATCATGATGTAGCTTTTTGTTTCATTTCATATGAAGTTAAAGTTTAAACTCTTGTATGTAAAGTTAGTTTGAATTGTTTTTAAGTAAGAAAACTCATGCTATAAGGAACGGGATACATTTAATCCCTCATGTTCAGTTCAGTTTGAAGATGTCGAATAAAGCTAAGGTATAAAAATTTGAAAGTTCAAGGTCTTAAATTTGTAATGAAATCGGAATTCAAAAATGTAACATCGAGTGGGGATGTTGATAAAATTGTGATGCTTGCAGAATCGCAATACGAATAGAATCAACACCTAGGTATCGTGATAATATCGTATCGGATGACCCCTGGTGATTCCCATTCCTACTGTGTAGTTTTCGATGATGTGATTTTTAATTTGGAAATTTTCTTTGGAGTCTCCAGTGTGAGTGCTTTATAGTTCGAGTTAAAGAGGTACAGCTGTAACTCAGTTTTAATACCCTTAAGTGAATAAATTCTGTGCTTGGATTTTTTTTTCTTTATAGGCAAAAGCATTTATTTCCTGAGGCTGCTAAGACAGAGAAAGTTGAGCACAACTTCTTTTCTGACACTTTTCCCCCCAACTTCAGCTGAACAGCTAAAACTTTTCTCCCAGGCTGTCTCTAAGTTGCATTCATGAGCCTTCAGAGTCTGAAAAAGTCAAACTAATGAAATGCCGGTTCTCCCGAAGGCATAGTGCACCCAGCTCAGGGAGCATTCGCCTTTCAGCAGAACTGTCCGGAGTGAAGGCGTGACTGGCACAGAGCGTGCAAAGATCAGAGAAGCTAGTCGTAACAGTTCAGCTCGAGTTCACTTGTAGCCCAGTAGCTGCTACTTAAAAATTTAAACGTGTGCGTTTGGGAATATTTTGTAAACACCGACATAAAGGTAGAACTTTTCCAACATGTACGTTATAGTGAATTTAGAACAAATGTGCACTGGGGTTTATGGCCGTGTATCCGTGTATGCAATTCCATTACTCTACCAATAAATACAGCTTCATGCAGTTCTTGAAAGCGTGTCACAATAGAATTTTTGGATTCCCAACAATCCCTCTTTCCCCACCCCTTCTTGTTTCCTCCTTAATTTAGTCATCCGCCAATTCACATCCACTTCATTACACAACAGCTAGATGGAATTTATGTTACTTTATGAAGTTACTTCAGCACCATTATGGATGTTGAGACAATGCTGGTATTAGGTTGTTACTTTGATGAAATGATGTCGTAACATTACTGACTACAAGATGATAAGATAATGTTGAATGAACACCCATAACAAAACTGTCTGAGAGATCTCAGACTCTGGTATCTGCACTTAGAGCACTGCATGCTTACCACTCGTGCACTATGTACAGCAATTTACCAAAATAGTAAAACTGGAAAGCAGCCAAAAGGGTTTAAAATTTTTTTTTTCATGTCTGAGATCTGCTCTGTGAAGCTTACGTGATGATGTTTGGACGCTGTGCAAACCCCATATTGCAATACAGTCATCTGGGAGCTAAGATGCACCTCATGGTCATATTTCCAAAAGAAAATTATTGTTAAGAAATGCATGACATGAGATCCCGACCCAATTTCCAAAATTTCCAAAAATTTCCGTCAGACGTTGCGTGAATAGATGTTAATTTTCTTTTTGCAATGTTTTGCTTGGGTCATTCATTCATTCAATGTTATCTCAATGAACGTCATTTTAACAAAGTCATTCTACCTTTAAAAAACAGAATTGTCCCAAGTTCAACAACATCATTCCATCAGTCATCCAATGTTAGGGTTCCTGCTTGGTGGAAAGGGTGAAGGTTAACATGTGCATCCTTTCAGACACATAAAAACAAACAGTTACTTTTTATTTATTTATTTATCTATCTATATGCATTCTGCATCTCTAGGCACCAAGACCAGGGCTATCCGCCCACTTCCACATGCATGAGTTCCCGCTTATTATCTGAGCACTATTCTACTGCGGCACTCTGGGATTTTATTATTAACCCAAAAAGCTATTATGTGAGAGAAAAAAAAATCAATTTCTAATTTAGCGTACAACAACAACAAAAAATCTTTTTTTTTTCCTCCACTTTTTCCTATTTGTGCATTTGACCGCTTTTGAACCCTCAAAACTCACATCACAGTCAAGCACTGAGCAAAAATGAGTCCGCAACAATAAACATAATTATAAATATAACTCTAGCAACATTGCTGCATGTCAGTCATTTCCTTTTTAATGGCTGGTTTTGCGTTGCAAAACACATCGACATGCGGCAATGTTTTCCTTCATGATCAAGCGATGTAGTGCAAATGTCCTGTGGATTGACTGAACGGTGTACAGTGATAACCTTAAAAACTTTCATCACCCTGGTTATGATACAAGGATGGAATTTACATAGAGAAGAAGAAGAACAACAACAACAAAGAAGACAGAGGAGGAAGACGTGAGTAGGATCATATCTAATCTAGCCTCCTGATCAGACCCTGCAAGAGGAGGTGGCCATGATGACACGTGGATGTGCCGCTGATGAATGAGCACTCGACCCTCATTCCTGCTTGGGGGTCAACAGCCCATTAGTGCTGACAGGCCTGCAGTGACAGGCTCGTGCACACACACACACACACACACAAACTAAAACCTTCCCTCCACTCCAGCTATGAGCTCCCTGAGGGGAACAAGCCTTCCATATCCATCTCTGTTCTCTAAATGAGAACACACAAGTGACAAAATCACTGAAAAAGGAAAAAAAAGAAAAAAAGGGTGATCCCGAGGTCATCCATAAGTATCACAAGGCTTACACGGCTCAGATTAGCCTTGCGCAGAACTCGCGCTCATTTCACGCCTAATAGCAAAGACGTTTTATTTGCATCTCTAAATTAAACGCTTTCTTTATTTAGGGAGGAAAGAAATCTGATAATCCTTCTTCTGATCATCCTTCATTATGCCTAAATGAAACGGAAAGCAGCGGAGATGCGCATGAAATATGCTCCAAGCTCCTGAAAAGGCTAAAGCAGCGACACCCAGGCACGGATCCACTCATTAAAGTCAGAGCCTCCGAACAAGCTCGTCACAGATCTTTTTCTGTTTCGACGCTATTGCTTGCTGTTCTCCCATAAGCCCCAGTGTGCTCTGGTTTCTAATGACAGGCTTCTGGATTTAATGGTCTAAGCAAACCCCAAAAGGCTCACTCAAACACACCATTACTGTGGTAGAGCTATTTTGGCACAGTCTGCATTTCTGACATAAAACGACGCTCAGGCAAACAAAAATCTACCAAAAAAAAAAAAGGATTTAGTTAAAGATTAGGAATGAGTGTAGTTAAAAAGTCTGAAAAGATGATCAGACAGAACAAACAGGAATACGTGCTGAAAAAGAAGGTGAAAACTGGTGAAAAGCACACGGCTGTCTGGTATTGATTATGTATATCCATTAGAAAACCAAGTCGTATATGATGTATAGTGCTAATGCCATCCTCTAGGGAGAAGCTAATGAGGCGAGGCCGGCTATGCTGTGGTGGATTAGCATGCATGACTAACGCGACTGATGTAAAATCACAGACGCCCTGCGGTGCTGTTAAAATTTGCGCGGAAACAAGTCGGCGAAGGCGTCGGCTCCGAAGGGGCTGGTGAAATTTTTAGTAGTTGACCTTGGGCAGGATTAATTTCTTTTAGTTCCGTGTTATAAGTACTATTCAGACTCGATAAGATCTCCAGACAGACATCTAAAGAACTTCAAAGTACTTCTGGGGTAATGAAACAGATGAGCTAAGCGACGTCTCTATTAAACTCTTAATGGTTGTTTCTTCATGATGAATCCAGGATCATTCTACTACCAGACCTATTTGTACTAGTGCTGTGTTGGAAGTGAAGTTGTAGCTTCACAACACACACCAGACCAAGGCGAGATTCAAACCCGAAACCCTGGACATGCAACAAGACAGTCAGTAAGCCATTATAAATTGATTCCCAACTAATCTAACAGCCTGGAGGATCGACGCAGAGAACTACGTCTGGGGCGCGAACACAAGGTGATATGCTGCTTTCAGGAAGCTTGACTTAAAATAAAAGAAGGAAAAGTCAGTGGAAACGGTGAACGAGCGAGAAGTCTGGAATTCCGAGCTTGTCGAAGGAGCTATTGTCCATTCTTCATCGTCATCGATGAACAACGATTACCATCAATGATCTATGAATTCACTCCAGCGGTCCATTACGTTAATGGTGTTGCTGAGGACGGAGAACCTTTTGGAAACCTGCAAGATCTTATACATTTGCGCTACCAGTCAATATCTGGACACACCATCTAATTCCGTGGTGTCTCCTCATTTTTATTTCTTTCTACATTGTTAAACAATACTAAAGAAATCCAAAATATACAATAACCTCCTCTGAACAGTTGATATTGAGATGTGTCTGCTACTAAAACTTTCAGAACGGCTCTAATCTGAGGTGCTGGTTGTTAACTGGTGATTTCTGAGGCTGGTATATTAACTTTTTAAAGTTTTTCCTGGGATGGTCTCCTGAGAGCCAGTTTCATCATGGTGTTTGATGGGTTTTGCAAATGCACTTGGCAATCCTGTTCTCGAAAGAACTGTTCCAGACCAGATGACCATTGTGTCTTAACTCGGGTCAGGGATAGCTTAGTGCTTAAGGCATTGGACTAAGGCATTGGACTACGGTTCGGAAGGTCCCAGGTTCAAGTTGTTCGTGTTGAGCCCTTTGAAAAAGGCCCTTAAATCTCAACGGCTCAGATGTATAAAGGAGATGAGATAAAAATGTAAGTCGCTCTGAATAAGGGCGTCTGCCAAATGCCTAAATGTAAAAGAACAACTGACGATCGTTGTTGTTACTTAATTACCTAATGCCATATGTGCTATTTGATAGTTTCCAGTAAATCCAGTATTGTTCGAAAACATAGAAAATAAATCGCTAAACAGAGAAACTTTGAATTAGAAGGTATGTCCAAACTTTTGACTGGTACTGCCAAACACATCTTTGGACTGGGATAGAAACCAGAATACCTAGGGGAACCAAACAAACTCCATGCACCCAAACCGGAGGTGAGATTCAAACCCCACAAAGTGCATTCTGTTCAAAAATGAATTCCTTCACGAGTGGTACGGTCTGGAAATTTGTCCATTACAAAAAGAGTACACGATGCAAATGATGCACATAGTTGGGTGCTGGAAAACTTATATTCAATCTACCAATTTGCGGATCAAACACAATGAGTGTACAAAGATCCATAATTTCAGTTCTTGTTTAATACCAGTTGCGACCATTATTTAAAAAAAAAAATAAGGTCCTCATAATCTTTCCCTTTTTATCTTCTTTTTAAGCAAAAGAAACAATGCATTAAAACGCACATTACTACAGACGTCCTAAGAATAAAAAGAGACCCATTTTGCTTTCCGACTTCACAGCAGACGCACATAAATAACAGCAATTTGGCCATTGGGCTTTTTGAGTGGTTGTGCACATTAAAGAAAACGCAAACTACCGAGCTAAAAACCCCAGAGAGAACAGCAAAGCCTGATGCAATCCAAAAGAAAACGATCGTGTATTCCACATGCATTAGACCGGCAAGTTACTAAAGTCATTTCATTAGTGAACATATGCATAAACCTCAGTGACTGAGGTGACATTAATGGGATTCTATATGTTGCTCTTGCAGAGATTAAAGATAATGATTTTGGCTCAGTGACTGAAGGAGATGAATATCTTTGTACACTTGCGAGCGCTACTTAGTCACTGACCCTTCCGACCCTTTTAGCATTAAAATACTCAGACGTTGAATGAGTTAGAGATCACAACATAAGAGACCTCGTTGATTTATTCATTTATTATTTAATAAATATTCTGACTATTAAACAAAAATTAATGTGGCCTATTCAGATATATTTTCAGATATATTAGCTTAAATACAGTATAAATAATTCAATAGAGGTCGTAGCAGTTTAAATGGTAAAGGAAATTTATAACTAGTGTGTATCAACTCATGCAACAACAACAAAAAAGGACTATAACACACTGCAAAGTTAACAGCTTATATCTGAAATTCACTGTTCTAATAAAATAGTTCTCCCTACCAAGAGGGGGCAGTAGTGAAACAAGCATTTGTCGTTTCTATGCTAACATTCTATGCTACTGTAGTATGAATTTCGTCAACAAAAAAAATGACAAGAAAGAAAAACGAAAGAACATACCTAGCACGTCATCATTATCTATGTACTGTAGACATTGGAGGGGTGTTCAAGTCAAACCGGGACTTGTGCCTGTGGGAACTCTACACACAATCATTCACCTACACCACTTGCACGTTACAGGAACTCCGCTGGGATTTATTGCCACATCCCCCATACAGTCATATTTGTGCCATTAAAGGAGTTCCTGGGAGGCCAGCGTTTCAGATGTGAAGCAGGCAGTCCGATCATGGCTCCGGCGTATGTAGCCAAACTAGGCCTGCTAATGTACCATGTTCACTCTGGATCTGGTTAAACACTTACTGTTAGATGTAATTATTAAACTCTACTTTGTCCCCATGTTGGAACAATATAATAATTAGCTACAGCATGTTGTTTGCTAGCTTCAGTCTTTGCTGCGAAGTGGTGGCTTAGCTATTATTGCTCTGGAATAATGATCGGAAGGTTGCGGGTTTGAATCCTGGAAATACCAAGCTGCTTGATGTTTGAACGAGGCTCTTAACCCTCATCTGCTGAGCTCAATTGTTGCCTTAAATAAAAGTATCTGCCAAATGAATAAACGTAAACTAGCCACCTTGGACACTATTCAACACGCTCAATTGGCGCTGACAAGGCCTGAGCTCTGCCAATGTTTGGGGCTCACCACAAAAAACTGGCACAATGGTCAACCATCATAGCAAGAAAGGATTGAGAGCCCTACGGCTTTTATTTACCAGAACCCGTAGCACATCGTTGGACTTGTATAAAAGACCAGAAAGGAGAGTGCCTGTCTGTTCTTGTTTGCATTTATGCCATTATTTGGAAATAGTTTCAAACCCTCACACAGGCTGCAGTCATGAAATCAGCAAACTGCATCTCAACCCTCCACCCTGTGCGAACAAACATGCACATTTGTCTATGAAGACTCTCTAAACCATGTAATAACCCTAATTAACAACCTTCTATATCATTCTGTAAGTGCACTGCTAGCATGGTGAAGCCAGAAGCAATGCAGTCCATCAAGGCAAAGGCTAATGGTTCATTACAATAGATTAGCCTGCTAGCGGTGACAAAACACGCATTAGCGTCTTCTCCGTTTCTCCATCCGTTTTCCCTGCAAGAACAAAATCTTTCGCGGCCCGGCGCTGGCACGGATCCCTCGTCTGCCGCAATTTTCTGCCATGTGCTCCTTTGCTCGCTGCACGACACCAGTGATGTGCCAAACATCACTTCTCCACCATCTCAAACTTTTCCAAATGATGATGCCACACCAAGCCTTGTATTCTCTGACGCCTTCTCTGAAAATGTCATTCAAGTTCGTGTCAAACGGCTAAACCGGGTGGAATTGAACCAGTTCCAGGTAAGTTTGTTTTTTATTTCATTTTCGGGAAACGGCAAAGCCACTTCCAAGCCCCGTTAGCCGTAAACCTCTGGAGTAAAGTCAGTGACTAAGGCGTTATGACTTTTTCCTTGCCACCAACCAATAAACGCTTTTTTTAGCAGATGATGCAGCGTGAGCAAACTCATACTCATCCGTTCCGGGATGGATGGATGGATGGATGGATGATCGTCAACACGTCATAAAGTGCATACCGTCAGAAAAACCTTCTTAAAATACCGTGAAAAACAGAGGTCACTTAAACCACAAGTCTGATTTATGTCCATGGCCCTATTAGGCGTTTAGCACTAAGGCAAGTCGTTGAAAATCCTCATCTGAGGTCGTCGGATTTGCCTGATGTAACGCTATTACAAACACCAGTCCATTATTGCTTTGTTTTATCCAATTAATTATTTCAAAATGACCTCAATGTCTGAAAGCCTTCATAGACAGTAGCTTGTCTAGATTGAAGGCATCGGCTCGGCTCACCGCTCCTCTTTCTTTCTGGAAAGGCATGTTATCAAACTCAGATCCTCGCCTTGTTTTTTTCCCGCTCTTCCTCCATCCTCCATCACAGCTGGCATGCTGTCATGGAAAAAAAGAAATGCAAGCAGCAGGCTGAAAGCGCTGACTCAAGAGATCTAAGCTGACAAACTGCATGAGGATCGATCAGTTCATTCCAGAGCAGATCTATCACAGTGATTGAACACTAACAGCACCGGGCGAAGTGCCTAGTTGGAGCTGATCAGGGATGAATTGAACGCAGGAGCCGGAGCGAACAAAACCATAATGGAGAGGGCATGGACAAAGGCGGGAGGAGGAAACTTATTCTTACTTTCTGGAGTCAGATCACAGGCAAGGAGTAATGGTTTACGTAACGGCACGGCTGAATTACAGCCTACAAGATCAAGAAGAAAAATAGAACAACGCTAAAAGCAATAATGCAAGGCTTACGGATTACATTAGCATGATAACGCACACCACTTCATGGGGTTTCGAGAGCTGCTGCAATTTGCAAATGTCCATTTGCATTTTTATGGATGGGATGAGACATAATGAGGGAGAAATTCCTGCATTGTAAAGTGACACGTTCTCTCGAACCGTCTCTAGAGGAGGTCGTCCCACCGACGTTTAAAAATAACGTAATGAATACCTGCTCGTACGTCGCACACTCAGACCTGCAATACTAAATGCACACATGGCCACAGCACCTCTCTCAAGTTATCACATACATTCTTCAAAAGTACATCCAATTACCTCTGGTTTCATTATCCACACCGTAACACATTAACCAATTTCCAACAACATAGAACAGATCTGAATATTTTATAAGATAATGCATAATACAAGGCAAAGGTTTAGCACCGTGTTTAATCGTACACTTAAAAAAAAAAAAAATTCACAGAACACTCACACGGTTTTATTATGGATGCTCAAAGTGGTCGCATCTCAAATTGTCTCATACAGTATCACCACTACAATATAGCTATGTATAATGTCATGGAGCATCCAAGAGAACCTGTGAATGAGCCCGTTACCATGGAAACATTAATGCTAGAGGGGCGTTCGTGTCAAACCGGCACTTGTCTCATGGATGAAAACCGATTGAAATTAACAGGAGGCTTCAAGCACAATATGCTGATGAGACCCTTAGCCGCAGATAAGGTTGAGGGGGTCCAGACCCCTCTGCTGTCGTTCCCGTGAACAATCGCCAATAAAAACATTTCAATTGATGGATGACTTGTTCAAGAACTTGCAAAAGAGATGTATCTGTTTGTGGGAGTCATTTTTCAATCTTCAGTACAGTCCTGACCTCGCTCCAAGCCATTGCCACATGTTTGGCTCATTGAAGGAGTTCCTGGGAGGCCAGCATTTCAGAAGGCAATTCGATCATGGCACCGGCGTACTGGAAAAACTTCCTAACTTGAAGGAGGGCATTGGTAGCTCATTGGTTAAGGTGTTGGACTACTGATTGGAAGTTCAAACCCCACGGACCCCAGTTTCAAATCCCGGCACCACCACCACCATGTTTCCACTGTTGCGCCCTTGAGCAAGGCCCTCAACCCTCAATTACTCGGATGTATAATCAGATAAAAATGTAAGTCGCTCTAGATAAGGGTGTCTGCCCTATAAATTAAAATGAAAGTATTCAGGTACTAGTGAAACGCTGGGATAGGGTTATGATTTTAGCAGGGGATTATATAGGGGAAAGTCCCGGTTTGACTTGAACGCCCCAAGTATGAGAATGACCGAATTGATATTTGATGACTGATGTTGATGAATGGAGCAAAACCTTCTGACCAATCAGATTCAAGAATTCAACAGGTTAATTTCAAACGGAAATTCATCAGACACAACATATATAATATATAGGTAATAACTATAAAAATTAAATATACAAATAAACAAATAAACAACACTTATACTGCCTTCTAATGTTGTGTGCAAAATGAAAAACTACTCGTTTTCTCTTCTGACGTTTCTGAAGCGTAGTGCTACCGGGAATGTTGTGCTGTGTGTAGACAGAAAGTAATCCAGGATAAATAATTACATCTATTAGAATATTATAACGTTTAAGTTTGCTTCAGCCTCCTTGTGTGTACTTCCTGTCGAGACACAGGAAGTAGCAGGATTCCTGTCAGGAAGCGGACGCTCGCTGGTGCGGAACTCCCCGTCTGTGTAATATTCTACTCCCTCCAGGACACACGAGTGCCTCCTCGCTTACTGTTCTCCAAATCAATAACCGGCACATTGTTTAAGCATTTTTTTTTTTTTTTCTTTCAGAAAAGGGGGCGAGATTCGCCACACGCGCTTTCCTCGGCAGCTTTTTCTCAGCGTGTGAGTGCCCAAGGGAGAGAAATGTAGAACAAGGATTCTGTGGTGTAAACACACAAACATTCAGTGATATGATGTGCCTTCCAGAGTCTTCTGTTTTGTTATGACGGCCTTCAAGCTGTGACATTTTCCCTCATCATTCTCTAAATTCCTAGAGACGCGACGACGCCGCTCGCGAAACAAAAGTACTCGCATTTGAGAGATGGTTGACCTTTAAACAGTAAAGAAGAAAAAAAAACACATAGAAATGATAATATTTTGAAAAAAAAAACAAAAAAAACAGAAACCATCTCTAATCCGCTTTGTTTTCAGGTCTTCATTTCCAAAGCGGTGGCGTGGAGACTGCTGTCTTACTGAATACACATTCCCCATTAATAATCTTCATTAAGCATTCACGGTGTATTCGAGCAACATGCTGAAATCTCTCCCTCTACACCACCAACACAATGATACGGCATCAGTCAGTGTAATGCAAAAAGTGCAATTCAATTAGAAAGAAAAGCTTTTGATTGGTGTGGCGCTGCCGAGTCGCCTAAAGAGCCCATTCATCACCATCAGGTCGGCTCAGCCGTCAGCCGCGAGGGAAAACGAGCGAGACCGAATGATCCTGCCTCTGCTCCTGAGAGGAGACGCACGAACACAGAAAGGCACTTCCAAGGAATTATGGTGTGGCCTGAAAAATGTTTTTCAAAAGATTGACAGGAAAAGGAACCCGCCGTGTCCCAGTGAGCTGTATTAAAGAATTAAAGGTCCCATATTTTACTATTACTTAAGTAAGTTAACACAGGTCTCGGAGATTACCCAAGAGTTTGTGTTAATACTCCAGCTAAATTGCCCCTCAATTAATGCATTATTTCACACCTTTTTCAAACTCCCTTTATTTCACTTCTCATCCAAATGTGCTGTTTCAGTGTCTATGTTAATGAGCTACTGCTGAGCCACGCCCCCACAAGAGAACAGCAGAGCTGAGTAAGAAGTCGGGTGCGGGGCTCTTTCTCTATCAGGTCACAATAGGGGGAAAAAATCTAACCTGCTTCTTAAAGCCCTGGCCGATATGAAAAAGGACAAAAACTAGGAAACTGTTTGTTTGTACAGACATTTTACGACCCATTTTAATGTCTAAAAAGTTTCCATAATATGTCCCCATAAAACTTCAAACCAGGTTTATCACCTATGGACATGCAAAGCCCCGTTGAATTATGGATTGTCTTAGTTTTATATCCATATTTTATAGGGGTAAGGAGAAAAAAAAAAAGAAAAAGCACAAAGGGAAGAAAAGGGGGAAAAGGATAAGGAAAAGGAGACAGATGAAAGGAAATTTCACTAAAAAGGGAAAGAGACAGGGAAAGAGAAAAGGTAAGAACAAAGGGGAAAAAAGGAAAAGGAAAGGACGAGGAAAATGAATAAGGGGAGAGATTAAAGGAAAATGGTAAACAGAACAAAAAGAGAAAGGGAAAATGAAAATAAAAAAGGGAAGGAGAAAGGAAAAAAACAGAAATTGGAAAGAGGGGACAAAGGAAAGTAAAGGAAAAGAATGGAAATTAACTGAGTGGGAAAGGGTAAGGAAATGAAGAGGAAAAGAGAAACGGGGAAAAACTAATTTAAAAAAATCAAAAAGAAGGGAAGAAAAAAAGAAAAACACTAGGAAAAGAATGGGGAAGACTATGAAGAAGAAGAAAAGTTTTTGTCATGTGACTATTTGAGGAGTAAGACTCACATAGTCCTACAGCCAAGAAACTGTAAGATTAAATGGGTTAAACACACAACCGCAATAAAGAAATCTAATCTCTTTCGAGAAGTCACTCATTTAGCAACATATAATTTACTGGAATAAAATCTAGGAATAACACGATCTCTGGAGGGCTGTCCAACCCGACCCCGTCTGGTTCTCAGCTGATGGAAGTGCATGGTTTCATTCCAAGCTGAAACACACCTGATACACCATCAGGCATCTCAAGACTGAGTCCAATTGATTAAACAAGTGGAATGCTCTGTGACTGTACAGTGTGACTGGAAAAATGCCTGCAGCCCTTCTGTCGCTTTGCAGATAAGACTGGATACCCATGATGGAATGCAATCTGACAGGCAAAACATGTAACTCACTAACGAGTGTTACTTAGCCAATGGGCCTAAAGCTCCCCAAATACAACTGAACTAGTTTTCTACATAGTTGTCTAGGATTCTCGGTAAGCATCCTTTATTAGGTTCAACATACTGTAAGGGAAAGAACCCTGTTCCATAACAATAAATGTAGCTATAAGTTAATGCTTTTTTTTAAATAAATGTAATAATTCAAATCATTGATGGAGTATAAAATGAATAAAACAGTTTGGAAAATTTAAGGTTATAGGAAAAAACTCTGACATAGTAACAATAAATCACACTATACCATTGTTGATTATTTTCCTATAATGAAACACTCAGCAAAGGTTTAAATCACTCAATATATTAATTAGATAGATAGACAGATACTGTAGATAGATAGATAGATAGATAGATAGATAGATAGATAGATAGATAGATAGATAGATAGATAGATAGAACCGCCACACCTATATTGATCAAAGGATGCAGGCTGTTTGTCAGTACCTCGTGTTATGAAAAATACAGCATGGAGCAGAGCTTTATATTAACATATTATTTACTTATATTGATTTTATATTTCTTTAACACCTCTCCTGTTCTACGTAAACTTTCAGTCTCCTAACACATAGTATGACTGCAGGTCAATCCCTGCTATCTGATATCAACCAAATGAGGATGAGTTCCCTGTTGAGACAATCTGATAATTATGATTTATACTTAAATCTTGACACTTTTCTCACCAGATGAAATTGTGTAAAGCTTCTTTGTGACAATAACCATTGTTTAATAAGATAGATGGATGGATGGATGGATGGATGGATGGATAGATAGATACGTTATTGAGTCCAATATATATTTCACGAAATTGTGTAATATAATATAAATGCCTTTTGGTAAATAAGATAATTACTGGTGGCCACAGCCACAGTTCCAAATTTCTGGAACTGATTTGAGAGCAAGAAATGGGGGAAAATGTGTCTCTCAGTTTCCCACTGGCTTCTCGTTCTGGTGCCAGAGCCTTTGGCTGTCTTCACTGCAGTCCAGAACACAGGGGGTGTGTGGGTAATCTGTCCACTTGTTTGGATAATCTGCCATCTGCTAAAGCGACTCCTGGCTTTACCTCAGAAACAATAGAACAGCAGGATGGTTTGGATACTGTATATTGTAGTATACTAGTTTCGGCATTGCCAGTCATTTCTGTTTAAAACCTCAGAGTGACAGCTGTGCAACAAAAGCTTGTGCAGACACCACCAACGATATGATTTTGCAAAACTCATGGGACAGCACTGTTTATCATGGAGAATACCCCAGGGTACACGACAGGAGCAAACTCCACACACAAAGACCAGAGGCAAGATTCAAACCTCAGACCCTGGAGGTGTGAGGCGGCAGTGCTAACCACGAAACTGCTTTATCATTTATTTTAATTTTTTTCCCAAGTAACAGTCTTCAAAAGACAGCATTATGGGGATACGTTAACTCTGTGATGGCTGGTTCGCACTCACTTGAGGCTCGAGTGCCTACAGTCAGCCGCTAATTTTAGCAGGGTGATGTCAAGCTGCTCTGTCATCTTATAAAAAAAACTAAAAATGATGACAATTACACCATTCGCTTCCTCCTAACAGGATGATTGTGGCATTGTGCCAGGACCAGAGAGCATTCCAGTCACCTCCCTTTACACGGAAACAGAGAGACAAAAAAAAGGAGATGGAATGAGAAATTTTCCATTCTCCATCACAGAAGTATAGCGGGAGGTCATAACACTGATTGTCTGCAACAAGGGGGGGAAGAAAGTAAAGAAGAAGAAAAAAACAAGGCAGAAAAGTAATGAGTTTCACCCTCTTGCCCCATCACGCCGATAGAGCAGATTGACAAATCCCAAATCACTCCAAAAAGATAGGACAGAGATCCAGGTAGAGAGCTGAGGTGAGGATTTAAAATGTGGTGAAAATGGTGTACAACCTCAGAGCCACAGGTGAGGTGTGAATAGTGAGAGAGTAATAGAGACAGCAGAAGAAAGGAAGGATGGACTGCTCACTGCTTACTCGTCTTTAGCAGTCGTGTTATTTTCTACGAATATGTCACACCTAAGTTATGCAAATGCTGGCCTTATGTAAGCAGGTTGGAATGTCACCATGACAACCTGCCCGTGTTACAGTTTAATGCCTTGCTAAAGAGTAAAAAAAAAAAATCCCCAGTGAAATGTAGAGAAGAAATATTAACATTCAGATGTTTCAAGAACAAAGAAATAAATAACCGAGGCTATTTGTATTATCATCATACGATTAATATGATGGGACGGCATGGTGGTGTAGTGTGCATGGTGGTGTAGTGTGCATGGTGGTGTAGTGTGCATGGTGGTGTAGTGTGCATGGTGGTGTAGTGTTCAGCAATGCCGTCCTGCACCTCCAGGTATGTTTGCCTCGGGTCTGTGGGCACAGTGGGGTTTAAGCAAGCCAATTATACTCCCTATATACATCATTATATACAGTACATATACACTATATACCTGTACTGTATATATATATATATATATATATATATATATATAGTACAGTACAGGCCAAAAGTTTGGACACACCTTCACTCATTCAATGTGTTTTCTTTATTTTCATGACCATT
>JAQMYK010000037.1:27730033-27744664 GCA_030014345.1 Clarias buthupogon
TTCCATTTCACGCAAAGTATAGTACAGTATATTAATGTGTGCGTCTTAGACATGGCCAATACATCGTCTTGAAGCGAGATGAAAAAAAGAAGAAAAAAAACCCATAATTCTCCTTAGATGGATTGTGTGTTATGGATCAGTCAGAATCAGAACTTTTGCACGCAGTTAAAAGATAAAAATGTATACCCATCAAGCATTCAATACGTTAACATTAAAACCACCCATGTTTTGGGTTCCCCTTGTGCCACCGGGGCAGCTCTGGGGGGTCTTCTGTGGTGTCTGACACCAGGATCGGTGCTGTGGGTTGAGTGGTGGGGCGTCCACTGGGATCGGGTCTCAGCCTTGGGTTCTTTGCCCGCTGGATCCTGTACACGGCACGTCATGGTGCACTGGGTGTTCTGGTGCCTTTCTATCATGGCTGGCGTTGACTATTTTTCGACGATTTGTGCTACATTGGCTTTTTTGAGGAATCAGAATGGACAGGCTGGTCTTTAGAGCCTGTGGGCATGGGGTGAGCCCTGGGTGCCCATTATCCTGACACCAGCTTGGTGAACAATATTGTAGCATTAATGTTATACAATTTTTACAAAAAAAAAATAAATAAATAAAAAATAAGCCAATTGGCAGGACTTTTGCACAGTATTGTATAAGTAATATTGTTGCTTGACAACATCTGTAGAAATGTATTTAATTATGCACTAAACACACAGGATCAGAAATCAGAAAGTTCCCCTCTGTACAGCAAATAAAGGTATACCCTAAGATAAGGGATCTTGGAATACATTAGAGACTTACAGTAGGAGAAGCTTCAGGATGTATGCATGGTCATCACACACACACAAACAATCCATGCATACTACATAAATCTCATCGTCATTATCACGCAAAAGTATAGTAGAGCATATTATCGTGTGCGTCTTAGACATGGCCAATACATCGTCTTGAAGCGAGATGAAAGAAAGAAGAAAAAAAACACATCGTACTCATTGTGTGTTACGGATCAGTCAGAATCAGAACTTTTGCACGCAGTTCAAAGAGGGAAAAAATATATACACTGACAAAATGTTTATACGTATATAAGGTCTTGCTTATATGAGCATAAGGTCACACATACTGTAAAACCCATTTTCTTTTTCTCTTCTTCCTTTATAGTTGCGCAACTGCCAGAAATGATAGATACCCATTTTGTATAAAGGGTAAACCTCTGGTCTATTCATTCCTCAGTTGTATTTTTTCAACAAATGGAGCCATAAACATTATCATCCCTGTGGTTGTCCAACTGCTCTGCGTGAGCATAAACAAAAAATTAAAAAGCGTTTTTAGCCCAATTAGCTCTGGTACACTGTGGAGCAGCGGGATGAGTGCAATCATTTTGCATGGCTGGCTCCGGTGCTGTCTGTTATCTTCCAAATGAGTTCTCTCTCTCTCTCTCTCTCTCTCTCTCTCTCTCGCACTCTCTCGCTATCACACTCATGCTCTCATTTTCTCATATATTTTAACCTTTCATGCTGCTCGACTTCAGACGATGTCCAAATCCTACTCGATGCTCTTCAATTAAACACCTCCCTGCCTTCAAAATTCTAATCATGTTTCACCAACATGAAAGCAAAGGCACACTACATGCATGTGTGTGTACAGTATATACACATATATATATATATACATACAAAGTCACTCAATGGAGTACGGACGCTCTATGATTTACTCTTTACTGATTCTCGGTGATTAATCCACTCACAAGCTGAGGTTTGTCAGGATAATTCATGCTCATGCATTTCTGATAAAATGTCACGTTCGAGGCTAAGCGCTTCCGTGCGTCCTCATTAAGCCAAAACTCTGCAATTGCTGCCCTCGTTTTCATAATATGGCCTAACTGCCGGTTTCATCCATCTGCTATTAAGGAGGACCAATCAGAGGCGGGCGTATTGACCTTCAATACTGTGGAAATGCCATCCAATTTCATATTCCACTCTAATTGTCTGTGAGAAATGGCAGAGAGAGTACGCATTAGCACACATCTACATCATTCTGTAATATTGCCTGCACAAGATACATTGTTAACCTTAACATTCCTCTACACCTCTACTTATAATTATCCTCTTCTCCTCTTATAATGATATAAAGAATGACCGTTCTTGCTGCCAGGCTTCATTAATGTGGTCTTGCGCTTATTCCAAGGTGCCGACAAATGTGGTAGAAAAAAAAAAGTATAACTGGACTAAGAGTTTCAAGGCTTCCACGATGTCAAAATGTGAAAACAGTTGCAACAATTCGGAATCTGTACTGTACGTCTTTATAACATTTAAGTTTACAGACTAACACAGGTTTCTTAAGTGGATGTGGTTAATTATAACAACTGTTTTTTTTTTTTTTTTTTAAACAAATTCAAACATAAACAGGGACCAATATGTGTGTGTGAGCAATCGATGAGATAGTTTTTGATTTTTTTTTGTATTTCTTTGGGGCAGTAATAACAGCACTCAGTAATGTACAACAACAATATCCAAACGGTTGAGATGTCACTTCATGGTAAAAGTACCGATATATTTAAAAATCCAAAACAGTTTTTGAGGTAGTGTAACAGCACAAATGTTTACGGTCAGTAAATCCACTTTATTTTTTCATGGTACTCTACGTAGAATTAAATAAACAAACATTCTTTTCTAAAACATCCACAATCATGATACTGGCTCTTGCCGTCATCCTGGACACTTATGGACACATTCATGCACACTTCATATTTATGTTTCAGTCTTGGATTATGCACACAAGTCACTTTAAAAATAAGTCAATTTCATGCATATTTGCACAACCCTCAGTCATTTTTCTTTATTTACACAAAAATTTCCATATTTTCTATATTTTTCTATTGCACAGAATATTTTTATTTGTACAGAAATATTTTAACTTTATTTTACCTTTTCTATTGTATTTCTTTTTTATTCATATTTACTGTATTTCTTATAAATAAGCTTTTACTTTTAAGGTCACTGGCGGTCGTGTAAGCATTTCACTGCATATCGTACTGTGTATGACTGTGTATGTGACAAATAAAATTTGAATTTGAATTTAAAGACACAGCTTTATCAAGTTTCAGCGTAACATACCTTAACCGAGTTGGCTCCATCAGGTTAGGTTCGTAAAACTCATTTTTTTCAATATGATACAGTGACTTAAAATGTGCTCTACCAAATAGTTGAGCAGAACATTTAAGGGAACATTTATACAAAAAAAAGTGATATACGAAGAAAAATAACTAGAATTGCAAACAACAATTATTTTAATAGTCAAATATGAAATAAATGACCAAGAACAGATTAACCAGGTTAAACTTGGGTACAAATGAGATACGATTTGTATACGAATCGAATTTAAAGAAACTCGGAAGGATTTGAAGATTTTGTTGCAGCAGTCAAGTTTGAAAATGACTGCACTTAGAAAATAAAGTGTTCTTCCAAGTTTATTAATACTTAATTGTTCTATAAGAAACTTCCTTAAAGTAAAATCCTCTGCTTTGGGATTCAAGACCGAAACCTTAAGGACTCCACCAGATGAACAAACTGAAGAACCAGTAATTGTCCTCAGTGGAACATTGTGTTCCTGTAAGAGTGTACCACTTCTATAATCACTTGTTGCTCTTGTTGTAGACAGGAACCGCTTGATATTTTGTTACGGTATGTTTTGTGATCAGGGAAGCTCATTACCTAGAATTAAACCATGGTGATAGTAATGATTGGAAGGTCTATACTAGGGCAAGTTTAGAAGCTCAGGAGATCATTATGTTTTAACATTGTTTAAAAAATTTCCATGTGCAAAAAAACCAACCTACAGTAGCACTCGTGACAAGGTTAAGAGCTTATATTATGGAAAATGCAGAATTTTATGGTCAAAGAGTAATGAATTCAATAACAGTCATGACCGCCATCATTGTTCCAGATTCTGTAGTTTACAGAAAAGGCTGAACAAAGCTGAACAGAAACGACATTAACTAAGATCTTAAACCTTAATTTGACTATTGATCAAGGTTTCTTTCTTGGTGCAGACACTGTGAGTCGTTCAGGAAATGGATCAGGCAGGAAATCTATAAGCTGACCTGCTAATATGGCAGTTACAGCATCTCAGCAAAAAAAAAAAAAAAATGCAGTCAAGGGAAACACCACACTAGTGCATAACTGCCATGGATTTATCCTGCCGACACCGAAGTTTCCTCCTGATGCCCATATATGAAACCTGTGCGCTAGACAACTGCAGGATAACCGAGTTTAAAAAGTTGGAGCAACAGAAGCACTTGCTAGGGAAAGGTTTCAATTAGCATTAACTGCTTTAAGAAAAAACATTTAGTCTGTGACTTGCAGTGTGACTCAACCCTGCAAAGCTCTTAGCCTTTATGGCTCTGGTTTGTCCTGAATAAATAATCGCATTACTTAGTCTTGAGTTGGCATGTTCCCGGAGCTCATAAATTGCTCTGCTAGGCTTTACTGATTATGATCAGGGAACGTGTTGTTGTTTGCAGACTGAGAGCTCGATCAGAATAAAAACAAAAAAACTAAAATTTAATCCTTATGTCATATATAACTATGATATGTACTATACATATCACATATACATATATACATACATATATATATATATATAATATTTTAAAAGTCAAATATGAATTAAATGCCCATGAACAGAATAACCAGCTTAAACTTGGGTATAAATGAGATATGATTTGTATACAAATCAAATTTAAAGGACCTTTGAAAGAATTTGAAGATTTTGTTGAAATGACAAGAAATTGTCAAGCCATTACAAGGGGCGTTCGAATCAAACCGGGACTTTTGATCATGCAGAATAACAGAACGCAGTTACAGTACGAGAGGAAAAAATACCTTTATTTCTCTCCCAGCCGAGTTCCTGTAACGTGGAAGATCGTGTGTACAGTTCCCACAGACAGATGCGTCACTTCTCTATATAATCCCCTGCTACACTAACGCACTCATCACAGTGTTTCACTAGTGCTTGGACACCATCAATGTAGACATTTTTCTCAGAACGCCAGAAGCACGATCGACTTCCAGCTTCACGTCTGAAACGCTGGCCTCCCAGGAACTCCTTTAATGGCCCAAACATGTAGTAGAAATGGCTTGGAGCGAGGTCAGGACTGTACAGCCGAGTTCCTGTAATGTGAAAAATGATGTGTACAGGCTGGGAGTCTCATCACACTGTGCTTGAAGTGTTCCGTAAATGTCACTCGCCCCAGTCCCAGTTTGATTTGAACGTTATATTACGGATGCATTTTATGTTTTATTCAATATCCTTGTTCTTGAAAATGAGATAAAGATGTAACAATAAGCGAAATGATTCTTCTCTTTCTGTCCCATTAATAATCACACTTGAATTAAGTTTTGCTGATACGTAATGAATTTAAATTCCTTCACACATCTCGAATAGCATGATTAAACAGCTGAATCAAGAACTTCTTGTTGTTATGGTAATGTTCGTACTAAACCTCCCTCCACACACACACACACACACACACACACACACACACACACACACACACACATCAAACTACACGTAACCTGCATATAAATAAAGGATTTTAGAACACGCTGCATTCCTTGATTTATTAGAAAGCCGTAATCATAATAAAAATCAGACATCCATCAGACAGCATCGCTCGGGTTCCTATCAGCGTCCTTGTGACTCTATTAGCCCGCCTCGGCATTCAGATGCTTTGAAGTGACGGCTGAAAAACGTGAAAAGGGAAATATAATGGATTTTGTAACGGATTTGCCTTTACAAAGACACGGCAAAAAGAAACATTAAGTGTTCCGCCCGCTTGTCCGGGCGCGCGCTTGCCTTATCGCTCCTGCATGCTCCTGTTTTCCATTGTTATCGGGAAAAAAGAGACAGTCTACAAAGCAGCATGTGTTTTTCGCCTGACCTTAATCTCGGAGCCAGACTGTGGAGCTGACGCTCATGTGCAGATATGTCTAATGTTTTATGGAAGTGCCATAGACTGAGAGGAAAAAATGCTTATATACAAATCACACGCATGCATGAGCTCCACGGGGTGCAGTCGTAAATACTGTTGCTAGTGAAGCTTGAGCGAGCACACTGCTTAGTCTCAGGAAGGCAGCAGCACTTCGACTACAGCACAGCAGGAAAGCGAAGCCGGCATTACTTCACATGCACCGGAGCTGCACAATATTGTACACTGCGACAAATATTACACTATAAATAATTAGCACAGCCTTAAAGGTCAGATATTATACTCCGGCTGAAATACAACTCGGATCATGCTTGACCTTCTGTTTCGCTCTAGTTCCAAACATCGTCATTCGGTTTCCTGTAGAGTTGCACTGCCCTCGAACGACCCTTTGAGAAAGTGCATTTTCCGAGCCAATCAGAATGCAGGCACCGTCTTATCTACTGCTTCAGTCTTCCCAGTCACTGTTGTGCAGGTGTGAACGTGTTACATCAGTTCATTTGTAACTGCGGTACGAGCGAATATTCCTCTTTTTTTGTGGTCTGAGGTTACCTTCAAACTAAATTTGGGCCAATACTCTAAGGGAGGTGAAAGTGTCTTAAAAAGAATAATTTCCGGTGACGAGACATGGATTCATCACTACAAGCTTAAGGGTGAACAGCAGCGTTTGGAATGGAAACATCCTTAATCGCTGGCCGACAAAAAGTCGACCATCAGCTGGAAAATTCATCGATGCTTGCGGTTTTCTGGGATTCTCAAGGGCCAGAATTGCAACATCATCAGGAATAAGGTTTAACAATCAACACTGCTCGTTACAGTGTGACGCTTATTCGAGAGCCGAAGCCTAAACTTCAGGGGACTGCTATCTGAGGACGTTGTGATCTTGCATGACGATGCACTGTTCGTCCTGCCCACACTGCTGACGCTTTGCAAAAACTTCATTTTTAGGTGTTCTACAGCATCCTCCCTATAGTCCTGATCTCGCTTCATCAGACTTTCACCCTGTTTGGTCCCCTGAATGCAGCGCTGCGAGGACCAAGATTCACTTCCGATGAAGAAGTGAAGAAAGCAGTGCATGCGTGTCTCGCAGTTCAGCCTAAAATAGCAGAAAATTTTTGACTCACCCTTGTATTTCCTGATGATTTATTTGGGAAGTGGCTGCCTATGTACAGTACAGTAGAAAACATCTTTGAACCAGAATTTCCTCCAACAATTAAAAGACTATCCTGTTTAAGCGGCAGCTTAAGATCCGTTTTCATGGAAACACCAGATTTAAGCCAACGATGCTGCTGCCAAGGTTCATTTCATCATACAGCGATAAGTGCTTAGGTGCTTATTGTGATTATTTGAGCATTTAATAGCGGCACATACCTACTGTACCGTACTCTCCCCCACGACCCTGATTTAAAAGCCTGGACCATTTCATCGTCTTCCAACCCACTCACTCACTCACTGTGGCTCATTTCCCTTTTCTCTTCCTCTGCTATCACACTGAACTGAGAGAGCTGAAGAAAAAAAAAAAAGTCGCTTTCATCCCGACTCTCCTTTTCAATTATCCACCCACTAGCCAGGAGAAAGAGCTCCAGCACTTATGTAATCACCAGACTGAAGAGGGTAAGTGGGCAAATGAAGAAAAAGAAATAGAAGAGTGTGGAGAGCCGAGTGGAGGTTGGCTCCCAAAATGCGTATCCGCCATGAGTGCCATGGGCTATGTGCCTCCTTCAGGATTACACGCTAGCACGCACACACACACAGGGACATAATGCTCTTTGGGGAATTTGGCAGCGCAGCAATTGAGGTGGTAAGGGGAAAAGTCTGGTGCGCTGAAGTCAAAACCCTCCAGCAGCTGCGGAAATTGATTCTTCACGGGTTCTCAGGTGAAAGGGGACAAAAAAAAAATAGATTCCTGAATTTAACACTGAAGTATGGAGACATGTGCAGCCAAGGATCGAGGACATTGAGACTAACGCCACCAGACAGACCAGACGATAAGAGCATGGACTTTACCCAGCAGGATGTCTCTCTCTCTTTTTTTTTTTTTTTTTTTTTTTTTTGGTATGCTTTTTCTGGTTAAAGATGGAGAACCAAATATAGGACTCCCTCTAGAAGCTCTTGTCCTGACAGCGAATCTACTCCAAATGATCATCGGAGCACGTTTATATAGCGCGTTAACGATGTGAAAGAGGACTTATTTCCCTACAGATAAAGTGGAACATCCACATGTCTGTGTCTTCCAGAAAATGACTTCAGGACTCGTGGCATCCCGAGAGCATCCATTTATACCACTTGCTGAGATAATATCGCGTAGAGATACTAGAAGTGCCTGACTGAGATGAACAAATACTTCAGGGCCATACTGTAGATAAACCTTACAACACGTACTCCTACGACACCATGTTTCATTTCTGTCTGCGGAATTCCGAATTTTCAGAAGTGATTCATTTCCTATAACAGCTGCTCCGACAGTTCGCCCGTTACTAATAGGTTACTGTTTCTATGGTAACTAATCATTATCAGGTTGTATGCTTTACATTAAAAAAATTTAGTAATTAATTAACAATGACAGTTGATTTGATGCTTTCTGAAGGAGTTTCCGTTCTCAATGCTTTTTTCCTCATTATTATTATTATTATTATTATTATTAATAATAATAAACGTTTATTAGAAAGAGAAAAAAACTTGTGTTTATATCTAGTGTAATTAAAGTGATGAAATTTACAGATGTCCCACAGCATTAAACGTCAAAAAAACAGTTTTTTAAAAAGATTGTTTTATAAATAATTATAAAAAAATTATTAATTATTTTTAAAATTGTCATTATTAAACTGAAATTAAATTCAGATAAATAAATAAAACAAAAGTTCTTTTTAATGACCTTTAAGGCCGTGTCTTTATCTGTACTGTACATCAGCAGGGACAAGAAAAGATAAGACACGCCAGGGTAGTACTGTATGTTTTGTTGCTCCGAAGTCGGAGAGCAGGTTATTAAGATTTGTACAGGACCACAAACTAGGTGAAAAGAATAAACGGAATTCATTTTCATCCATCTGAAAACCTGCAGACGTGCCGTTTTCCACCAGACGTTTAAATCGTCCGGCTTGATAGCCATCGCTATAGTTCTACAGATCTATCGGCGATTCCTCGCGCTGTCATCAATCGTCCCGCGCCTGATCCATATTTAATTAGACGTACGCGAGGCGCTGGTGGAAAAGTTCCCTTCCAGCTCCTGGTGGCGTTATGGTTAAAGCATCATCAAGTTAAAGCGGGGCCACAGAGATGAAAGATGAAAAGCCTTCACTCTGTATGCAGCGCACCGAGGCCTGATGCAAACCGATCCCATTCTGCCTCGCTCTGATAAATGAAATATTCGCTCCGCAGCATTGCAGTTTTTATAGCCCTTGTGGGATTAGCTGGATCTCCTAAATATTCAAAGCAGGTTAGAGAGGCTGGTTCTAACACACCGTCCATTTGCCTCCGAGCTTTGCTGAGCTGCAGTTTTTGTCAATTGTTGGTCTCTCTTTTTTTTTTTTTTTTATAAAACATGCATTATAAAAAACTAATAAAAAATATATTATAAAGGGTTTACTGAGTTTAAAGAGCTATGTTTATCTGGTTATAACCAACATTTTATTTTAACCAAAGAAGAATTATTCCAAGCGGCACAGTGGTGTAGTGGTTAGCACTGTCGCCTTGCACCTCCAGGGTTTGGTTTCGATTCCCGGCCAGGCTCGATTCCCGTCTCGGTGTGCAATGAGTTTGCATGTTTCCCCCGTGTTTCCGGTTTCCTCCCACAGTCCAAAGACATGCAGATTAGGCTAAGTGGCGTTCCCAAATTGCCCGTAGTGTGTGAGTGAGTGTATGTGTGTGTGCCCTCAATGGACTAGCACCCTATCCAGGGTGTACCCCACTTCGTGCCCTAAGCCTCCTGGGATAAGCTCCAGCCCCCTTACGACCCTTAATACAGGATAAAGTGGTATAGACGATGAGTGAGTGAGAATTATTCCATTTTGAGGATTTGATATCCACCTATCCATCCATCCACCCATCCATTTATTCATCCATCCATCCATCCATTGTCTACACTGCTTACTGTATCTTGTGATTAGGGTCTCGGGAACCCAGTGTAAAGAACCAGGGTACACCCTGGATGAGGTGTTAACCAAGGAAACACATACAACAGTACCTGCCCAAGCACACAAAATGGGCAATTTGGAATCGCTGATTTCGACATATGTTTGGCTTGTATGAGTAAACCAGAGTACCTGAAGGAAACCCACCAAGCACAGGGGGTACACGTAAAAACTCCAGACTTAAGGGGAGATTCAAACCTCCGATCCGGGATGTACTGTACAAGGCAACAGTGCTAACATGGATTTGATTTTACAACCGTGAAGAACCCCTTCTTCCAAGAGTACCCAAATAGTACCTAGGCCATATAAGCATATGACAGTTTATGCATGCTAAGACAGAATGATGCATGTTTTTTATCTTTTGCAGACTCTCATCCCTGCATCTTACCTCTAACTAAATAAAGAAAGCACAACAAAATAAACCACACAACCTCGCTCCGAGTGCTCCCTCACCTAATTGAATCATACTGTTTACGTTCCGTCTTTAAAATTGATGATGCGGTTTTTAATTATTTATGAAGTCTCTCGGGAGGAGCGCCGTCTCTGGCTGAGGGCTCGGCTTCGCACGGAACAAAAGGACACAGTCGATCTTTTAGCCGAAGCAGATATGAGATTCAAATGTAGGCCAGTTGTTCACAGAGAAATGCGTGTAAAGCATACAGTACACATGTACGTTCTTCCTTTGTTAAATAGAGTTCTAAAGTTCTAACACTTTATTTCTTGATGGTTTTGAGTTGAATTAAATAATTTATCAGGACCTCAATAATTCAAAAACATGTCAGTCTGATTTGTTGTGTTGGTATAAAGGGGGGTGTGTGTGGACCTGTGTGTTACTATGGTGTGCAACCATAACAAGTTGACTTTATTCTTCTATACATTTACTGGCCAAAACACGGTATTATTGCTAAAAGATGTCTCACCTACAGTAGGGGGAAAAAAAAAAAGTGTATTTTCAGATACGATCAGATAACACCATTTTTTATAATACTGAATGCTTCTTATCTCCTGATCCATGCTTTAATTTTATTTAGCATTTTTATCAGATAAAAAGAAACACATTTGCTAAATACAATCTCATGCCCTTTCATGTAGTGTCTGTAACTTTTTTCAATTTAAATCTTTCAATGATCTTAATTGTCAGATGAACCTAGGCCAATTTAGATTTTGTATGAAAATACATAAATCTGAAAAAATTTATAATTCTAAAATGCTTAATTGTTGCAATATGCGTTTGACATGGTTACGGACACTACAGTTTTTTTTTTTTTTTTGCTTTTTAAGCTTTTACCAAAAAACATAAAAGAATTTATGTTTTTTTGCATTTCAAATTATTATTGTTTGAAGCGAGGCAGTATAACGTTAAATAAAATGCCCACATACTGTATAAAATCATCTCTAATCACCTGAAGTTAGCAACTTGTTGTTACTTCCATGTTGCATAAACTTCAGAAGAAGCTTCTTTGGCTCGCACATTTTCTGTATCACATAAAATTTTTTAATTAGGCCATACACAATAAGTCTCGCATTGATAAATCTGTGCTGAAAGAAAATGTATCTGGTAAACTCCCACAATTTGATAGCACATTGAAACGTGTGTTAGTTTTATAGAGGATTTGAAGAAGTCATTGCAGCTACAGTCATTCGGGTCACGGCTCGTTTTTTTTGATAACAGGATTTAGGTGGTAAAATGGGGAGAGGAAAAAACAGCAACTAATTAAGCTACAAAATATTTGCTGCCCGGACCCCTTCACGTATAAAGGCCTTTTGCAGAAAAACAGGTTTTGGCTGGGCTTCAACGTGGTGCTGCTGCGAGCCTTCGAGTGTGTACAGATTCATTTGAAAGGCACTCAAAGGCAAATGAGGGCTGAAGCAAGGAGAGGCCATCAGTTCATGCTGTCTGTTCCCGGGCCTTATTGAGGCGAACTTGGCCCCGAGTCAAAGCCTGCCAGGACGGAAGAGGTAATTGAATTTCCAAAAGCGAATACAAAAAAAGAGGGAGGATCCTCATCCATCCATATTCTCTCTCTCGACCCTCTCTCTCTCTCTCTCTCTAATCACATTAGAGCTCTACACCCTTGTTCCTTTAGCAGAAGTGCTTTAACCACCACCTGCTCGATGCAATAAACCAGACATCACTGTGTTCTGCTCTTTGTCTCTTTGTGTCTCTTTTTTCACCACTTTGTCCAAGTTTACATCACACAGACAGCCCCAAAGGGTCTTTACCTTTTTTTTTTTTTTTTTTAAACGTCTTTTTACTCTTTCATCTCTTTAAACGTTTGCCAATTGTCTTGCTTCAGCACTTTGGATGCGGTCCGTGTCGAGCTTGATAATTAGCTGATGAGTTGAATCAGGTGTATTAGAGCACTAAATTTGTACTCCAGTAGTCCACAGGGACTGGAAATGCAAAACGGCGTCACACGGAGGCGGAGGCATTTAGGTACGGATCATTTACGCTACCTCATTTACAAGCTCACTATTTCTTTCTTTAATTTTGTTCAAACAACAATCCGCATTAAACTTTCTCGTGCTGGGGTACTCAAGTAAAATTTGTGACCGTCTAGTGACAGAAAACCCCTTTGCCTAGAAAACGTACAGATGAGCTAACAACATTAGAACGGCGGTTTAGATTTGAATACTTTCCATGGAGACATTGTATTTTTACTTTTTCGTTTTTTTCAGTTGAAACGTTTTCGCTCGGACCGCATCAAAAAACAACAATACAAGAAAAAAAAAAAGGTCAAGCTTTATGTCTATTCCGACATATCTCCCTAAATCTCTAATATGGTCCACATACTGTACAGTACGTAGTTGTTCATCATCCACCCGATATCTGGAGCACCGGCCAAGGAGGTCGACCACAGAAGGGTCCCTCACACGGGGCACCAATCTGTTCACAGTGGACCACCTTTCCCACAACAGACCGCAACCCAGTTCCATGCTCCCTCGCCCGCAGAGACGGACAATCTGGCAGAAAGGGCTTGATTGTCGCCTACGCCGTAAGGTTTCATCAACCTCTTTGTTTGCTAAAGAGCAACCGCTGAGAGGTGCTGCAAAAAGTTATATTTTAGCCAACGACCACTCGCGTCCCAAGCATCAAAAGTCCACGGCTGAAAAATATCCTTAACACTTTAGTAACTATACAGTCAAGGACTGTAATCAGTGTGAATAAGCAAACTGTAACTACAGCTATCATGATGCAAATCAGCAGGGAATTGCTGAGACCGAGTGGCAACCCATTATTACGGTTGGCGAGACCGAGTGCTTCCTGGGAAGGTGTTGATGAAGTTTCATTTCCAAGCTGCAGGTGTGTTTGGTTGCGCTGTAGTAGTAGGCATCGGATACTAAAAAGAGAGGAGTGGGAGGGGAAAAGCATTTCGATTTTCACAACCGTTTGGATTACTGGTAATAATCAAGTCGCGTGTTAACCCCTGACTCACCAGTATTGCCACAGGTCATTCTGGTACGATTCTGAGCTAGCGGCTGGAAAATTGAAAGTTCCCTAACCCACAATTATCCAGCTACTTGCTTGGATTATACTGTATCTAAAAAGAAATTTTCCAAATGAATAATCTCATAGATCAGTAAACACAAAGACGAATAATAACAACAGTCAAAACAGATTATTCCGGGCGAAAGCTAATCGAGCAAGATAGCAAGTTATTGCTTTTTAAATACCAATACAGTTTGATGCGCTGTAATTACTTGTACTTGGTATCTGCGTTAAATGTTAACTGCATCATAATTAAATGCCAAGTATGAGTATGCTCATGTATCACGAGTCCTCAAAGCACTTTTCTGCAAAAATAGAGGGAAATTCTAGTACATCTATACATCCACTGTCTGCATGACTTATCCTGGAGCCTATACCAGTGAACTTATAGCACACACACACTATGGGTAATAACAAAATGCCAATACTGGGTCCACAGCGCACGTCTTTGGCCTTTGGAGGAAACCAGAGGACCCCGAGGAAACCCACCATGCACACAGAGAACATACAAACCTCCATGCACACAGACTGGAGGCAAGATTCAAACCCCCAGTCCTGGAGACGACGGTGCTTTTGCCACTTGAGCCACTGTGCCGCCTGGGCACTTATGGGTCTTATTAATATCGAACACTAAGTATCAGCAGATACTGGCACTCTGCTCCGTCTAGACTGTGCAATATGTACAATTTGGGCTCATCGAGTCTATAAATAAAGAAGATTTCCAGCAGCTTCCAGAAACAAGACAATGGCACAGATACAGGTATGAATATAAATATTCATACAGTATCTTATGACCCTTTTTTAGCTATAATATCCCGAGAAAAGTCTTTTCCATAAATTAGAGCAAAAGACACAAGACTGCGCATGGTGAAATTAATAATAGGTTATGCATAAGTATGTAAAACATTATATGAGATTTATGAGATTCACCTTATACACAGTACTCATTACCTACTCGTTAGTGATGCGCGGGTCGGGTATTTTTCCAACCCGCGGGTCCCGCTTTTATGAAATTATTTGGCCCGCCCCAGCCC
>JAQMYK010000037.1:27772215-27787446 GCA_030014345.1 Clarias buthupogon
ACAGGGTGCCAATCCATCGCAGGGCACACACACACACACATTCACCCATCCATTCACACACTACGGGCAATTTGGGATCGCTAATTAGCCTAACCTGCATATCTTTGGACTGTGGGAGGAAACCGGAGTACCCGGAGGAAACCACCGTGCCGCCTTGATTTGGGTATTAAAAATATTATTCTTCTTGTTTTTGTTGATATCCTACTGCTATTTTTTTTAAAGCATGTAGTTTTGATCTTGCTCCCCAGTAATAGCTGATCCATATCCAGGTCATTGGATAATTTATTAATTTGAGGCCGAAAAGTTAATCTGCACAAGTACTGAAGAAATACATGAGCTTACTTGTAATATTTACTGTTTTAAAGCCAGAAGCTGGTCTGAGCAACCCTTTTGCATCCATATGTACTTTTGTGCTGTTTATAAAAAATAATAATGAATCACTGCAATGTACCCAAACCATCCTTGGCTATTTTTATTTCTGAAATTGGCCTAAAAGAAAAAAAAAAAAGCTCAGAAAGAAGTTTTCTTCCAGCTAGATGAGAGAGAAAAGTGGCCTTGTTTCCTATTCATAAATGTTGATGCTTACTGCAGCAGAACCACGAGACCCAATAATTTCATATACGCTAGACTGCTTTCTCCTAAATTGAGCATCGCCAAATTACTCAGGAATAAACAAGCTTTTTCTTTTTTTCCTCTGTTGCGATCATGCATAAAAACATCTCTCAAGGTCAGAGTAATCAGGCAAATCTGAAACGGGAAAGAAAACCAAAATGAATTAACCAACGCAAGCGAAGACCCAGGGAAAAAAAAAAAGTGGTTTACAGTTATTTTCCGTCTCGTTCACAACTAACGGCATGAGTAATTAATTACCAAAAGTCATAGTCATAGTAGCTTTGCCATGCGCCCCAGCCTCCGCGGCACGCGAACGGACTAGCGAGGTTAGCGAGGTCCTCGCAGAGTCGAGTGCTGCCAGGGGACCGACCATCTGCTGGCTGGCGTGTTCAAGCCACATCAGAAACCAAGCCAAGCCACACGTGAAAGTCATGAAAGTCAAATTGGAGCACGGTTCAGTGCAACAATGTGTTGAAGGACACTGGGCTGAAGTGGAATGAAAACCCTGGTGAAGGATTAGCTGTTTAAGTTAATCAGTACATAATAAAAACAAGATGAGCCAGGGGTAGCTCAGTGGTTAAGGCATTGGACTACGGTTCGGAAGATCCCAGGTTCAAACCCCACAACCACCAAGTTGCCACTGTTGGGTCCTTGAGCAAGGCCCTTAACCCTCAACTGCTCAGATGTATATTGAGATAAAAATGTAAGTCGCTCTGGACTTATATATATATATTTTTTTTTTAAATACAGGTATTTGGTGTGACATTTCTATGAGGACCCTTTAGTCTCAGGTAAAATTTGTGCACTTTTATAACGAAATCAGCTACAAAGTTTTACTAAGCATCCTGCAGAACCACGCCCAGTTCTTCTGAGTACTTAGACTTTGTTGCACCTGCTTCTTTTTTTTTTTACATGCAAAACCCAACAGCTTCTTTTTTGTTCATTGTCTAAAAAGTGGCTGGTTATAAAAGACACTGCTTTCTTTTCTTCCATGTCAATATTTGTGAAATACTGAAAATTTTGAAAGTCAGAAATTTTACTGTATTGACTCAATAATAAAGACATCAAATAAAATTTAAAACAATTACAAATCACAAGGTACCTTAAACATTGCACAGTACTGTACAGGAACTCATTCAATCTAATAGACCCCGATTCTAGAGCTGTTTCAATTTGCAATTTATTTGCATCAAATCATTTTAACCTGAATGAATTGAGAGCGTTAATTCATCACGCTGGTACTGACATCCTATAAAATAGTTCAACATTTAAAAAAATAAAAAGCACTTAAGTCACATTTAGCTTGTTTTACACCCTAACCAATCAGCTAGTACAGTAAGTCAAGTCGAGAGCAAATGAGAAATATAAACGAGTGCAGGCGGAAAAAACAAGTTTGACTGCAAATGTGAGACGTTGATTCCAAACTATTTCCAATAATGAACAAAAAAAACCATATGGCTAAAAATATCTCATCTTTATTCAAACCGCTCAGCTGAAGTTTGGAAGAACCTCAGCAGGTCTTTTTCCTTTCTGCATGTCTGTTCCTTCACTTCCTAATTACAAGTTCTTCTTATTGGCTGACGAGGCTGGAATTCAATGCGATCTTATACTCGTGCAACCTATTTGCCTCAAGGTTTGACACATTCTGAGATGCTTTTCTGTTCACGGAGTAGTTTCTGTAGCAATGCAGTCAGCTTGACCCTGATGTCGTCTTCTCATCCACTTCAAGCTTTGGCATGTTGTAAATTTCGAAAGCTTTTCTGCTAACCACTGCTGTAAAGAATACTTCTTTAAGTTCCTCTGGCCACCTTCTCAGCATGAACCAGTCTGACTTCTCTCATCAGCAATGCGTTTCCACCCTCACAACTGCTGCTCACTGGATGTTTTTCATACAATTCTGTGAAAACTCTAGAGTGTGAAAATCCCAGGAGATCAGCAGTTTCTGAAGCACTCGAAGCAGCCCATCTGGCACCAACCACCATGCCAAGTTTTTTTTTTTTTTTTTTCCCAATTAAATAATCGGTGAGTGTATACACTGCCAGTCAAAAGTTTTTGAACACCTGGAGTTTCTTATATTTTAGTACATTTTAATCCCTATAGCTGCCACATACTGTTTATAACAAAATGACAAAAGAAAGACAATTAAGTACAGAAACCTAAATCTTATTCAGATCCTAATGGGACTCTAAATGAGAATGTTCATGAAGGTAGGAGTACTTACAGGCGAAAGCTATTAACCTTATAGATTAATTAATCGGACAGTCCTACTGTAGTTATATGATTTAATTAACTATAAATAAAAAAAATACCCAAGAGCTACATATGCTTAAATGTACTCACTTACAGATTTCAGACTTTTCTTATAAGAAAATATTTTTTTCTTCTTATTATTATTATTATTATTTGCCAAGGACCTGTGCCATTGCCGCCTGGGTGCACCACAAACCTGTGTGCTTTTTGTGTATGTTAAGACCTTAAAAAATCCCTGGATGCTGGAAAAACATCCTAAAATGATGTCACTTAATATGATGTCACTCAGGAAGTTACAGTATAAGCCAATTTTTGGCACGAGGTTAAGATATTACCATAACTGAATCGTTTGAGATATCAAAAATCCCTTCGCAATTTTGCATCCCCAACGTTTTGAGATTACACTGGCCTAGTTTGGTGGCGATTGTATAAATCCCCCAGGAGTAGTATGTCAAATTCCATTTGCCGCGTTTCGCAAACAACCTGAAATAACTGACTTCCTGTTGATTAGAGCCCATGACATGCCTGGCAAAAGTTATTTAGCTCAATGAGTGTGTACGACAAACATTGTCTAGGTATTAGGATCCTAAGCACATCCAAACATTTATACGTGCACGTGTGTATGAGATATGCAGCAAATTTTAAATGTGAAGGTTCCGTGCCACACCACTGTCCAAAAGGATTCCCGGGAATAGCACAATATTGTGTACTCATGATAGAATAGGTACACAATATTATCATTAAACTCTATGGGTCACACGTGATCTGCGACACGGTAAGCACTATGGCCTCACTCCTCCAGAGCCGAGGGATCTAATCCTGCATACCGGTACTGTCTGTGTGCGCAGGGTGTGCATGGTCTCCCCATGCTTGGTAGGTTTCCTCCCACAGACCTAGGACATGCAGAGTATAATAATTGGTATCTCAGAATTGCCTTTAGTGTGTGTGTGTGCGAGTGCATGTGTGTGTGCACTTGTAGCCTGTACTGGATAAGCTGTATAGAGAAAATGACTTTCGAATGACTACAAACTCTTACTCTGTGTTTCCTGGAGAGCCTTGCTCTGGGAGATGTCGTGGGCTGACATTCCTCCCACTGAGGCCAATATTGAAGCTGTGTGTCCGAAAAAAGAAAAAGAAAACACCAGGAACTGTAGAAAACAAAGAAGGAAAGGATAAGTGGTACTGTAAGTGACGGTGAGGTGGATTGGGACCGCTGGTATCAGTGTACAATTAATAGAACGCTGAGTTCCATGATGTGAATCACATATTCCCGGGATAAACATAAAGGGCATCATCAAGTCCTCGCTGCTGTATCCTCAGTCGAAGGACCCTGGTAGCGAATTAGAAGATTAGATTGATTACGCAATTTAAATGATTCTGTATTCTGTATACAAATTCCTTGAAACTATATTAAAGCGTTTGCAGAAAATATAAACCACTTGCATCTTCTCAATTTGTTTGTCAAGATTATCACTTCTTCTTTTGAGTTTGTAGGCTGTCGGTGTGTTACCGCCACCTACTGGACTGGAGTGTGGATTGCTTTATGTTATTTCTTACTGTATAAGACATTTATATAATCAAGAATACATGTTATGCATTTCAAAATGCATTTAATTCAATACATTTTCGCAGTTTTTACTGGTTCAAGTCATTTAAGAAATATAGCTGAAACAAATCAGACAGTAAACCTTAGTGCTATTGAAAATCACAATGCCCAAAAATCTACTCCAACAGAACTGACATCTTTATGACTCACAGCTCTCCCAGTACCATGAGGGAAAAATGTCCAAAGTCCAACCTCCTTTTCTATCCTCCCACATTAAATCCAATTCGACTCCACCAGTAAATCCTCTAGACAGCTGTAGCCCTGAGACTTACAGATCTGAGAACTAAAAATTCAAGAGCAAACGCATAAAAACCGCAAGCGTCACAGTGATTACATAAACATCACGGAGCTACTGTAACTTCAAGCTACAGGGTAAACTCGGATTCATCGAAAGCCTGTGAAGGAAGCGATATTAAATATTCAGTCCATCTGCATTCCTCCATTATTGCTGTAAAATAAAGAAATGACAAAATCTTAACTGAGAGAAAATGGAAAGCAATTAACATCGTGGGAACCAAGGACAGTGAAGAAGAAAAAAAGGAGAACATTATAAAGATGAAGTCATAGGGGAATCATGTGACTCCTGTCTGGTTTTCAGGCCTACGTACTGTAAATGAAGCGCTGTTTCACAGCTGACGTTCCGTTATTACGCCCTATTGAAAGCCGCGCAGTCCGCCTGAGAGCCGTGATGAATATCCTCTCATCCGTTTCCTCGCAGCTTTAAATGTGAAAGCTTTCCCAAAGTTTCGAATGACTACAGACTCTTGCTTTGCGTTTCCTGGAGAGTCTTGCTCTGGGAGGTGTCGTGGGCTGACATTCCTCCCACTGAGACTAATATTGAAGCCGTGTGTCAAAAAAAAAAAAAAAAAGGCAGGAAACTGTAGAAAACCGAGAGAAGGAGAGAGTAGGGGGTAGGTGAGCTGACGCTTGTGATTTATGTCTTGAGCAAAGAGGGATTTCTGCCGCTGATAACCTAATACGACTGAAGGCTTAGCGGCTCGATTGGATTAGGGCCCATTTCAAAGAAGGGGAGCTTTCTCCTGCTGCCGCTGCGCTTTCGCTCCTAACACGGCTAAAAAAAATTGCCATCGCGGCTAACGAGTGAGCCGAGAGCCATGCGAGACGCAACACAGGGGTCACCAGCCATAACAAAATCCTTATACAGCCTCTCAGTAATAGCTTAACACTCCACTGAATATGATCACAAAAGACAGGGCTTCGAGATGAATTATACAGTACACAGCCACATCTGGACATCGGAGTCTGAATAAATGCTTCATTCTGTCTTTTATTTAAACACATTGTTAAATTGAATTTATCATCAACAACAACAACAAAAAAAAATCCAAAATAAGGCTGGGAGACAGCGCCGCTATCTGCTTCTGCATCTGTTCGGCGCTCCAAATCAGTGTATTTAAACCCGGTTTACACCCAAAAAATGGGTGCGGCGGAAACCGGGGACAGTTTCTTTCATTTAATTTTTCTTACAAGAAATCCTACCACCATAATTCACAAATATCCTCAACGTGAGCAAATGCCCAATTTTACGTTTTAGCCTTCCCAAAGTGATTCGGTTGGTTCTACTTCCCAGAATATGAGGGTGAGTCAAAAATTATCTGCACTCCGGTTATATTAAACCTTCTGTTGGCCGCACTGTCTCATCTGAGCTGTCCGTTCAAGCAAAGTTTCAAATGGAGCACATGCTTCTTCAAAATAAAAATAAAAATAATTACAAAGCAAGTTTTTCGTCAGTGTTCCAGGTAGGAAATTCTTACATCGGACATAAAATCGATCTTCTATGAATGGCTGTACATACACTGGTTCCTTCACAAAACGCAAACCAAGGAACCCTGTAGTATTATTCATGTAATTTATTTTTCTAAGATCCTCCAGACTGCATATCATCGTCGTTCCCAACAACTGAATTTGAAATAGTTCCTGGCATCGAGCCCTGACTTCTGACTGCGGTTTATAAAAGCTAAAAACTGTTTTTAAATAAAATCTTGAAGCTGTTTCTGTTTTTGCACGAATAATACATGAAAAGAAAGAACACAGAACAAATCTAATGTTCGTGCTCCACCCGGATGGCTATTTAAAATAGATCACGCTCATAATATTGTTTGTGAAATGAATCTAGCGTTGAATGTAATATATCACAATAGACATTTTATTAGGAGATCAATAATGTGTAGCCTACAGCATAAGTAGTGCAATGAAAAAACATTATCCCCTGTATCAATTTCCCGTCTCTATACGTGTCCCGTTTCCTGTCCACCAGTCTTCAAAATACATACAGAGATATAGAGAGAGAAAGAGAGACCAAAAGAAGAAAGGAGACTTGAAAGGAAGGAAGAAAAACTAAACAAACTTTTTCAACAAAAGTAAGTTTTGGTGAAAAAGTGAGGGACCAAAGAGCGAGAGCAGAAACGACCCAACGTCACCTCACACTCCATAAATAGACACTGAAGGACAGAAGTGCGTTTGAGATCGTGACTCGAAACCGCCTCTGTGTGCTAACCTGCTCTCCGAGGGAGAAAAACTTTTTTGTTTTTGACGTTGGCGTAAAACCAGGCACAAAAGCATTTCACATTGCTTATTCAACCCGGGTCTGTATGAGACTGTTCGGTAGTTCGGCAGTCTTCACAGAACATGACAGCACACAGTATTTGCCTAAAACCTGTCTCCAAACCTGCTGACCTCATGACTGCTTATAAGGATTCAAAATAGGATTCAGGTATATCATTTTTATAAATCCAATAACCCTTGCAAAGAAATTCAGGTATTCAAGATATCACCAAGTAGGATAGAACCAGTAACAGTTTAAGAAACACACAGGAAACCTTTCATCAACCAAACACACAAACTCAAAAGTTAAACCTAGAACCATTAAGACTTTTTTTTTTGTTTGGTCTGCGTTTGATCCCGGAAAAAAAAAATCGATAGATAACTTCTTGCAAAAGAGACCCATCTGTCTGTGGGAACTGTGCACACAACCATTCACGAAAACCACTTGAACATTACAGGAACTCGGCTTGGAGTTAGTGCCACACCCACCATGCGGTCCTGACCTCGCTCCAAGCCATTTTCATATGTTTGGGCCATTAAAGCCCAAGTTCCTGGGAGGCTAGAGTTTTAGACGTGAAGCAGGCGGTCCGATCATGTCTGCGAAAATATTCGACTGTACCTTGATGGTATCCAAGCGCTAGTAAAATTCTGGGATAAGTGTATGAGTGTAGAAGGAGATTATATAGAGAAATAAAAGGATATACATATCTACAACTGATGACAATAATGCATCCTCCCTATAGTCCTGATCTGGGTTCATTAGACACGTTCATTTCATGGTCCCCTGCATTCGAGTGGCTCGAGTTCAATCCAAAAAGTTTTTTAATGAGAGAATATAAAAGTTTTTTGACATAAGGACAATGTAAAGAAGTAAGAATACAGATTATTTTGACTCACACTCATATAAACAAGCCACCATCCTACTTTAACCAACCTTGACTGGAGGATTTAATAAGCAGTTACTAGGGACAACATAAAAAATATATGTTTTTTTTCATCAAGCTTCCTATCTGTCCACTCACTTGCACGTGTATGATAGAAGGAAAAAAAAAATCAGGTTGTGTTTTTCTGTAGCATCCCACAAAATCTTGACCCACAGTCTGAACTTCTTGTGAACTTTTCTGAGGAATCATGTAGACTTGTTACATTTAAATACACAATAAGGCCAAAACTTTGTGGACACTTCACCAGCACACCAATCACATGTTCCTTTTAATAATAATTGGGTGCTGGCAACTGCTCAACACGCACTCATTTTAGCACAACACGCTCAGTTTTGAGCCTTTGGAAACATCTGAGGCAGTAAAACACTGCTGTTTAATCCTACGGGTGGTGCACTCTGAACTATTTACACATTGGTATCACGTGTGGTAAGAATGAATTGTTAGTATAAGTTTGTTTAGAAATAACAATTATGGCAGATGACATAACGGACACATTCTGTTCAGAAAAAATAAAGCCTTTTGTTTGTTTGAAAATGTATGTTATAAGTAACTTAAATGAGCTACATTTAATTACTCATGTTAAATAAAGCTATGGTATAAAACTTTTGAGTTATGATTTTTTTTTTTTTTTTTAAGTTTCAAGGTCTTAAAAATTGTAACAAAATCAGAAAAAAATTTATATCACAATGTGATTTTTTTTAATGAATTTGTCCTTAATTTACACAGTAGCCAATTTCCAAGGAGTTTCTATAACTGTGTTCGGTTATTCTGCACAATGAAAAGTCCTGGTGCGACTTGAACGCCCCTTGTAGAAACTTGAAAAATTTGACATTTGATGGAAAACATCTAAAAATTAAGGCAAATGCAAGTAATAATTTGGGAAACTACACTGAATGTAGTATTTTCTAAATAAGGTCATTTTTTAATGAACCCATTAACAAAAATTCATTTTCAGGAAACATTCTCAATAAAAGCCTGTTCATGTAGGTATAACATTTACAATTATCTAAAGAATACTTTTTTTTTTGCTAACAGACGAATTTGTTCCTCGACATGGTAAGACGTAAGCGGTAAGAAGCTAGTTAGCCGTAGTTGGTTTTCCTGCAACGCAGTTCAAATAAAATTCAACTGAATCACTCAGTCACTATAATCACAGGAAACACTGTTGTTTTCCTCAGAGTCATTTCCAGAAGGGTCATCTGGAAGGCACATTTTTTTATGCGATGTACCTTAAGAAATTTGCATCGCTAATTTAATCGAGGCAGGAAAGAGAGCGGCAGCTGGCGGAAGAATTAATTCCACTGCCAAAGTGGCCGCTCAAGAAATCCGGCAAGGTGGCTAATCTAATTATCCGCTTCCATTTGCATCTTTTTTAATATTTTATTAAATTGGTATTAATGATCAAGAAAACAGCTTGGTTTCAAAAAAGAATAAATAAGACAAAAAAATGCTTCAGCTGGACATTTCAGCATTAAAAGTAAAAAAAAAAAAGAGAGAAAGAGAAGCGGAGGTGAAAAAAAGCGCTAACTGCAGCAGTTTAGAGAAGGCAATTTAGCAATAAAGGCACACTCAGCTGATAGGTTTAAGTGTAAGTGATACACGGAGGTAAAGCTATGACATTGTGCTTAAAATGTTCGCCGTCAGCTCGGCCAAATGTGTTCCCCCCTCACCCCCCCCCCCACCCCCCCACGGGAGAACGTGATCATCGGCAAACGCTACTGTACAGCTCAAGGTTAAAAAACTGCCAAGGACGAGTTTTCTTTAGAGACATATTGTTTAGTATTAGACCCTATAAACATTGACGGCTGGGCAAAGAATTGAATGGAGGAGATAAAAAAAAGAATCTACTTCCTGAAAGTCAGTCAATATAGCTATTATGAAACTATAGTATGCCCATAAGAGACCTTTACCCTGGTACCCAAGTGCCACAGTTTTTTTTTTTTTTTTTTTAACTGTACCATGGTACTTATTTACTCATATAGTACATGTACCACAAAATTCTACATGGTTCTACTATAGTACATACTCGATACATTTACTGTAGTATGGAACAAGGTTATACCGTGTACCATAGTATGGTACTACGGAACACGTATCAGGATAGTGTCTAAAATATGTTCAACATTTTTATGTACAATATTGTTAATATTTATATAACAACATCTGTAGTGCCATTTTACCTGTATATCCTCTGTGTACCATGGTCGTTCAATGGTACAGTACCGGTACCAAGGTATACAGTGCTACAGTGATTCTAGGCAGTACCATAGCACTTGTTTGCTCATATAGAACATGTACCATACATTGGTACATACGCCATATATGTACTGTAGTGTGGTACTATAAAATGTTGGTAGTATGTACCAACATATCTAATATGGTACAATATGTACAAACATACTACATTAGATACCTGCTGGTATTCACCAACGTATTTTGGAACATACCAATGTACCTACCATGATATTCATTAAAGTACAGTGTTTTATACCATAGTACTAACACAGTACCTACTGCAGTGCCATAGTACCTATCCTATCTTTGTAATGTCTGAAGTACAATTATAATATATTATGGCATGCCATAGTAAAGTCTCTTATGGGGTGGGTTTCATGGTTGAAATTATCAGACACTTATTATACACCATTATTCCTTAAATTTTCACCATCATTATTCAAGATTCAAAGAACGTTATTAATCCCAGAGGGAAATTGCTTCATCATTATTGGTCAAATAATACAACTACAGCCATAGTGTCTTTAGACTAGGTTGCTTTGCAATGAGAATTTTACACTATATCATTCCTAGCGATGGCGTCTGCCAATCAAAGGGTAGCTTTTATGGGTGCAATTGATCACAAAACCAATGGTTCGGATCATAGGGCAGTGGTGGCTCAGTCGGTTACGGCTGTGGGTTAACTGCGCTCGGACCCCAGCTTTCTAACTGGGATATGCGACACAACATTCGACGGACGATGCCAGCTCCACCACACTCCACCTGGCGCTGAAACACCTTGACCGGAAGGGCACTTATGTTAGATTGCTGTACATAGATTTTAGTTTAGCATTCAACACAATCACCCCCCAGCACCTGATCGGGAACCTGAGCCTGTTGGACCTGAACACCTCCCTCTGTAACTGCATCCTGGATTTTCTGACCGAAAGGCCTCAGTCAGTACGGATCGAGAACTGCACCTCACACTGAGCACACAGCCTTCTGGGGGCCCAATAAGGTACATGTGACAAATAATTAACACAGTTGTGGTCATGTATCATTTAATTTGTCAGATCACCAAAAAAGGGAAGATAAATATAATTTTTCCATCGCTTATTTTACTTGCAGAATTTAAAAGAACACTAAAAGCAAGAAACTCTTGCTCATCATTTTAAATAAAAATTTAATTCCAAATGTCAGATGTTTAAATAAATACTCAAATACGTAATTGTTCAATTACAGTGCAATATTAGACATGATTATTCTTTTTTTATGATATGGACAAGAAAAAAGGTTTCTTCTTTTTTAGAGAAGAATTTTTATTTGTATAGTGCTTTTAACAATGTAAAGTAACACTTTTTTTTTTAATTATATTGCTAATTTTAATGAAATGAAGTATGTGCATAAACAATTGAGCTTATAGTGTGAGCTCTAGTACAGATGTTATTACTTGACCTGGATTTTATTGGAGTGGGAGGATTTTCAGAGCTGCACAGGTGGATTTTTCACTGTAATCTGGTAACCTGGTCCTGCACAATGTGTGGGCGAGAGCAAGTAAAGATTTTATTAATTAGTGTTCCTCTGAGAGAATTTGAGGAAGTGAAAATATAATTTGTGCAATTGGGACTCGCTCTGCACTGGGTCCAAATATAACGCCATACAGTGGCGGTATCATTTTATTTCACGCTGTGATGGTTACCCTTCGCAATTTAGCCCCGGTTTACACTGGGATCCATTGGGAGCCAACTGCACGGATCACAGATCATCTCCGATTAGTTACACCACTAATATTTAAGAGTTAACAATCAGTTGCTCAATACAATGAGTAACAATGACGTTATGAAAATAGTAAGTTAAAAAAACCTGAAACACAAGTGTGCAAATTTTTGCAAGATGTTTCACCACAAGCCTCTAACAGACACGGTGATACACAACTGATGCATCGAGCCGTTAATCTCCTTCGCCGTGTCCTCGCCGCCTGTATCATCTCAATGCTCCGGCTCATCTCACGTCAACAAATTTACTATGTGCTGCGTCAGGTCTCAGGCAACATAAACTACAGGTTTACGAGTGTGTATGCACGTGAAGAGGCTCTCTCACAGCAGGTCTCTCAGGGCCTCTTCATGTCATGTGGAGAAGGCATTAAACACACAAGACACACTCTCGAACACGACAAAAAACGGTTGCAGGAACCTCTTATCTCCATCATATGCTATAAGCCAACAGGAAGGCCTGAAATCTTTTCACGTTGGCTGACTGACCCGCTGGTTTCCATTTAAGGTTTGTCATCGATTACGCTGACTATAGGGGGTATAGAGAGTATAAATTACACTTTACTGCTAAAGCTGTGAATCTCAGGTAGACCATCAATTCAAGTCGGTTTGATTTTATGCCGTTGAGATTTTCAATTCAATTAATTTCCAAAGCATTAAAAAACGTTCATTGTCTCGAGCAGCTATATTTCTTGCTGATGTATAATTTTATTACTTGGAGGACTTGACATTTGTAAGTTTACCTTTAAAACGTGTGAAATGATTCTGGCACGTTGATTCGATTTCATTGTACCAACTAAAAAAAACATCAATTAAATTGCACAGCTCTATTGCATTAGCCATGGATCTCAAAAACAAAGTCAACTGCACAAGCCAAAATGTTTCCAAAGTTAGATTTCTTCCACTGGATGTTTACATGCATACCCTTTTTTATTTATATAACTTACATTCAATGCAATTGGCGAAAACTTGTCCATTTATTCCATTTTTATGGCAAAATTTAATTTTCAAAGTTGCATTAATGCTTTCACCACACGAGGATTTAAACGAGGATTTCATTTATTAATAGAAAAAAGCTGTCCAAACCTGCCTGGCCCTATGTGAAAAAGTAATTGCCCCCAAAACCTCATAACTGTTTTTTATTGTTGATTCATGAAGCCTGCAGTTCTTTAGATGTTGTTCTGGGTTCTTTTATGAGCTCCTAGATGAGTCGTCATTGTGCTCTTGTAGTAATCTTGGTAGGCCGGACCCTCCTGGGAGGATTCATCACTGTTCCAAGTTTTATCCATTTGTGGATAACGGCCATCATCATGGTTCGCCGGAGTCCCAACGCCTTAGAAATGGTTTTGTAACCCTTTCCAGACTGATACACGTCAATTACTTGAGCGATGAGATGTTTCTCATCTTTTCTTGACTTTCTTTAGATCACGGTGTGATGCGTCACACCTTTTTAGATCTTTTAGAAGGCTTCACTTTCTCAGACAGGTTATTTTTAAGTGATTTCTTGATTCGACTGGTCTGGTAGTTAACTTTCCAAAAATGGAAAAATCTTTTAAAAATTGCATTTCATATTTACTTGGGTTACATTTGTGTATTATTAACATTTGTTGTATCAAGTGTGGTAAATATGCCAAAAAAAAAAATCCTTTTTTTACAGCACTGTATGCGATATAACAAGATGATTTAGTAGGTATAGGTTTCCGAGCTTTGGCACTCATTTATTAGAGAAATCAAGGAAATTTATCATCATAATAAGTGGGCACAAATGAAAGAAAACATGAATAAATTATAAATCAAGGAATCACAATATTCATCTCTTCCTCGTGAATGAAAAATAAAAGAATGACTTATTTATCTGCTGTGAATGAATTGGAAATTGAACAAACAAATTATTTATCCTGTGCAGATGAATTCGAAACGGTCGCTTTCTTATATTTATTTTAGCAGCTGGGTTCTGAAACATTGGAGATCTACTGAAGCTGAACATGGACAAATATTCAGTCCATTAGAGACTCATGATTCATCTTGAGGAAGGTCTCTGTCCTGGTGGATCCAGAGTTAAACCAGAACCACTGAGAGCGAAGTGGAAATACGCGCTGGATTGGATTCCAGTCCATAGCAGGGCACCAAGTCTCCATATGTCCCAAGAGTGGCACACAAGGTCAAATTTACTTTCGTTCACGACTCCAAGCCACTTTTACATCACTTCTCCCAAGACTTTTATTATCCCGGGGCATTCGAGCACCTCTTTGCCCTCGCCAACACGACTCACCACTTTCTATTGACTGTATTGCAGATTACAGCACTTTTAATACACCACAGACATTCAAGATTAAGCACTAAGGGACACGCTTGACAAAATCCAATTTCCTCACTCCTCCGTTCTGTCCTTCTCTCTCGGATAGATTTTAAAGTTGGAATTTTTGAGAAACGGAGACCTGACTGGAGGGGTTAGGGTTGGGAGAGGTCTCAAAGCAATAAAAATACCACCAGTACGGGTATACATGGGTAAATACTGAACATCCAGATTAACCAAAGCGGTTAAACATTATTCACACTGTGAGTCATGCATGGCCGACTTCCATTTCCTTGCTGTGTCTCTGTGCTAAAGGAGTAACTCAGTAGAATAGCTCTTACACTCTACATCCCTTAATTTGATTTATTTTCAACAGGCTTCCTCGTTATGTCTCGGGGACGTGAACAACAACTGAAGTGAGCGTATGAGAAAAAAGCAAGGGGATGGCTCGAGGTTACTGTGCGGATCTCTTGATTGCAGGAGGAAATGGCGTGACCTCAGTTAGCCCCAGAGGTGAAAGAGTGCATAGAAGCACGTGCTCGTGGGTCGAAAATAGAAAAAGGAAAGCAAGGTTAAGGAATCGATCTTTCATAAATCAATCAATCATATTCATAATTATTGGAACAAGGATAAGGGTGTTTGTTTTTTTTGGCATGTGGCCTACGAAAACCACCAAAGTGAATTTATGAAATGAAACTATCAAGATAGACACTTAAAATGTGTGTGTGTGTGTGTGTGTGTGTGTGTGTGTGTGTGTGTGTGTGTGTGTGTGTCTGTGAAAATGCAAGACTTTTGTCAAACTCCTTGAACTAAAGCTAAAAGTCTTAACGTTGCTCAGATGCTCATTTTAAATTCAACGTGGTGATGTACACAGGTCAAACGTCCCAGAAATACATCATTGTCCCAATATTTATGAATCTGTTTCTATCTATTTCTCTACCCTTTTTTCTATTAGAGAAAAAATTTGGTTAT
>JAQMYK010000037.1:27787546-27813388 GCA_030014345.1 Clarias buthupogon
TAAAGTAACTAATTACATTACAAAATTACTGTCTTTAAAAAGTAATCAGTTACATTATAGCGTTACTTTCTGATAAAGGTAACTAGTTAGAGTACTTTTCCATTCCAGAAAATTAAAACTCCTTTGTGATTCCTCATTCATGTTTTAATCAAGACCTTTATAATTATTCTACCATCATCACTCAGGGAAGTTTGGCCCATAATCTGTTAACTTCTAATACCCTACTAATCTCACATCTTCGCGCGGTGGCCGTGAGTACAGTTCATCATGATTCACCGCAAGTTTTGGCGCTGTGATTAGGTTTCCATCTTTCCGCACGTCGGTCCTCGCATAGTCAAACCGCATAGGTGAGATAGGGGTATAAAAGCAGGAATAACAGAGGGGGGCGAATTATCGGGGCTTGTAGGACGACTTTCAGACACACAGTAATGGATTGGGAATGACTGCTGTCTAGCTCACGGATTACATAAATTGTCCAAATATCGGATTACATTTTTGAAAATACAACTAAATAACTGAGTACTTAAATGGCGGATCTAACGCGTTAGATTACTCGTTACATCAAAAAAGGAATCCAAGTACTCTAAAGTACAAAGTAACGCGTTACACCCAACACTGTAAATATGTTTGCATTTCAGCTGGTAAAATGTTGCAGTTCCTCTATAATCCTACAGGTGTTTGTCTTTAAACTATTCACATATTGGTAGGCAGCACCAAACCAAATTATATTGAATTGTGATATTTATAAAATCATGATACTAACCAAATTGCAACACAAATTGAATCGAGACCTAGTTATCATGATTTCATCTGATTGGGTGGTCCCTAGTGATTCATGTACATGCTTGCTAGCTATCGATCTATCTATCTATCGATCTATCTTTAAACCAACACCATAGGGCGTTTCACTTCTCACTAACAGACATAATGACTTTCTTGGTGATAATTTTACAGCAAATCTAATATTACTTAAAGTTATCATTCATATCACTGGAACGTTGACAATGTTTTAAACGATTAGATATCTGATATATAATTCCTAATTTATCCTCCATTACAATCCTTTTAATTTATCTACTATTTCCTTTTTTCTGAAAATTTCTAAATCTGTCGTACGATCCAGTGTATAACCATCGCTTTACACGAGCTTGCCCAAGTTCATCCAGCACCATAATGCTGCGGCTACATCAAAGCTAATCAAAGCTTACATCAAATCAAGTGGACTTTCTGCATCTCAGCCAGTGGTACACACTACTTTAGTAAACTGAAGTGTAGCCTGAAGCACTTGAGATTGGACTCTGATTTAGCTGAAGTACCAGATGTCAAAGCCAAGATGCTGACAGTAGAATGGGGCGGGAGATCGCCACTCCCCGTCTAATTCGTTTGGAAGGAACAGACTCTCACAGCCAAAAGGGAATGACAGCTAGCCGTAAACACTTCCTGTCAGGAAAAGAGCGCTTCCGTAATCCTGGAGCAAAACCCTCTTGGCCTTTATTTCCAGCAACTGAAAGCAAAACGACGCCTAGTTTACTTCATCCGCCCCCGCCAGAAACATGATTTCAAAAAAATAATGTTTTTAATTTTAAAAGCTGGAGTACTTTTTTTATGATGTACAGTATTATGTGGCCTTGATCATGCAAAAAAAAAAATCCATGTCTAAGAGAAAGGTTGGTATTGTAACTATGTCGGAACGACGTGTAGCCTTAAAATAAATTCTGATGTTCAGCCTAAATATAGAACTGCACAACGAGGCACCTATCCAGGCGAAAAGTACAGGTCAGAGCTCAACCAAAACCCTGACTAAGCGTAGCTCCTCCTATGAGATACACAAGTCAATTGCATAACTGCTCGGAGATAAAGCCAGGCTCCATGTTTCCAGAGAAGCGGTTAAAAATACCTCCCGTTTCTCATACTCCGCCCGCCGTCTTTTCCATTTTCCAGCGGTTTTCTTTATTTTCTATTATCTAGACAGGGACGCACCTTCAAGCTTGAACTGAAGTCGCGGTGCTTAGATTATTTGTGCTTTCCTGCCTCACTTCACACACATACACACACTGCTCCGAAAAAGCTAGCACGACCCTGAGCAGATCTCTCATTGACTAAACAGGAGTCTTGGTGGAGCCTTTAATCTGGTAAAGCAGAAAGACCGCAGTTTAGCTCCATTTAACCTGGATCATGTTTAGACGCAGGTGCTTCAGGGACAACTGTGCAAACCCTCTAAATTTAGTTATCCAGCTCACGCCTGGTAAAACATCCCAATCTCTCATGACCTTACCCAGAACACATTCCTCGCCACAGTGCTGGTAAGGGCCTGGTAGTATTTAAACTGGGTGGCGTCATACTTAACCTCAGCGAGCTTATGAATGGAGCTATTTTAGCTCAGAATTTCGAGCGTTCCTGTGAAACCAAACCGCAGTTACTCCTGACTCGTGGTGGTCATCCAAAGGAGGAGTTTTCTCCCTCGTTTAACTGCGCTGACACTTCCAGGAAGGATGAGCGTGAATTACGAAAAACGCGCCTCGTCCAACAGCGCGCGTAGGAGTACTCGGAGTTTTGTTTTCTTCGCACAAATGTCAACTATCATGTCTAACAAAACAGCTACGGATTCCTGAAATATTTGAGCAAGTACGTGCAATCGTTCGGTCTACTAGTGAAAGCTGTCAGTGTTGTGTCTTCCTTTGACACGCATTCACTTTTCTCACAAAGAAGTTGTTCTCACAACGGCAACAAAAAAAACTCCTTTATCACAGCAAATGTGTGCACACTGTTGCCATAGCCACTGACGGAACCGGATGCACAGTTAGTAGCGCCAACAAGCTGATTGATGAGAAAAAACTAAATACCACATCTTCTCGGTCATCCTATCATCAAGATTTGGAAATTATAGCCAAAAAGTTTTCAGGTTCAAATAATTATAAAATAGAGTGGATGAACCTTTAAATATTCCTCAAAGTTAGTTAGATTTTGTATATCTTTAGAAATGAACAGGGCATCAAATTAAGAATTTAATTAGGTTAAGAACGCATCTTGGTATACAGCGATGAGGCTCAGTAATGCAGCAAGAATTTCAGGAAATTTTTTATTCCTTTTTATTAGGTCGCAATTTTCCATTATGACTTGTGCTATAGCAGCTATAAATAGTCCTTACCTCACCGGATCGTTTTCCCCCTCCCCCAACACTTGAAGCTAATACCAAGAAAAATTGCAGCTCATAATGTCCCCAAGACCCTGAAAGGAGCAACGTTCGTTGTCCTGAAGTCTTTGCAGTGTCAGAAAACTTTCTTAACGTTTTAGCTTTACCTTTGTTTGTAAAGAGCACTGGCACTGGAGACTTCTTACAAAAAAAGAAATTTCAACAAAACAATTGCTAGTTGAAAACCTAAAATCTAATTGCATTATGGGTAACGTGGTTGCACTTTGAAGCCTGTGCTCAAACCATAATGAAGCCAGTTATTATGATATGAATATTCGTCTGTAACTAGTCAATTCAGGAAACATAAAACATTGTGCATTTCGGTTTGTACGTCTAGCCAAACCTGCACTCTGAAACATACTAGTAGTTTTATAAATTGGGTAATGCTTGTGTAATAAATGGCAAGATACTGGGAGTGTACTATAAATGTTTAAAGTCATACTGATTGACCAGCTTATATGATGATGATCTTTATATTATGACCTTTTTTGGAAACATTATGGCTGCATGATCTGATAAAAAAAAATTCTTTAGATACATACTGCGATTTAAACTTTGATACGCTATTAAATGTATCTAAGCTAACACCAAGTAATGGCATAAATGATCTTAACAGTATATATAGCCAATATGTATTTAGCTCTTTAAAGAAAATAACTTAAATACTTAAATTACTGACTGTTCTACATAAATACCTGTAATAAATTGCAGCCTTTTAAGGTTAAATACTTGCACCGGTTCACATTCTGATTTTGCGATATTTACGCGATTAAGTACGTGTAGCACTACTGTAGGAATCATGTATCTGGATAAGAGTTTAACAACAAGCATTTACACTTGCCATTCAAATATGTCTTCAGGCAGCTCAACTGAAGTCTGATTGCTGCATCAGGTAATATGTAAATCCTCTGATAACCATAACCAACTTCCTGTATTGTTCCCTGTATCCTGTTGTTTTATGCAAAAGATGGTTACCACATCAAAATGTACGATTTTGCATACTGTTTATCGTGTCTTTAAACTCGGAACACTTGGGGGGGGCACTTCACAGTCACAGGCTGTTTGTAATATACTTGCCTTTCAAGTGTATGATGGTTAACATTAACATTAATTATGGCGAAATGCACTGTGGTGTCTTGGTGACAGTGGAGGCTGAGGTTTGGATGAGCGATGCGTGTATTTTTATATACAATTCAAGGAGACGCAAAGAATAAATCCTGGAATCTTTTCTTTTGTGACAATTTTTCTTGTGTTTCACGTTTTTTATTTATATTATGCAATATGTAGAACCTGGTTGAGATACATGCAAAAGGAAAAAATATCCTATAATTGTTCTCCTAAGGTTACATCTGCATTTTTACATGTAAACATTCCTTTTTTGTCAACCCCATTTAAAACACCCAGGTTCCAAATACGGTTCTTGATTTTGTTAAACTATAATCTAAATTTATCCCATTCTGACATAACAGCTCTGTTTAAGGGAGGCATAAAAGAGAACATAGAAAAATGAATAAACTACAAAAAAAAGTCACTGAAACGCCTAGACAGAAAGACATGTTAAAGAAAATATATTTAAGGAATAATCCCGCAACATGCCCGAGAGATTGCAACACTTAGGTCTGTCATAAACACACCTTCAAGGCAAGTTATAAAAAAAAAAATATGTAAAGCTGTAGCTGACTATGCAATCAACCTACGTTACCCCAAAGCTTACAAAGTTATGGCATGTCTTCGTTTATTAGTCACATAGCGGATCATCAAATATAATTAGTTTAACAACAGAATAGCATCGACTGCAGGGCTTCGGGACATGTGCCAAATACTTGAAGTTCTATTATATATTTGAAATTTTATATTTAATATTTAATCATAAGAATCAATCCATTCCTATAAAAATGCTTATGTCAGCTTTAGGTTTCCGCTGATTAGAACTGGTGCAACTCCCACAAGGCTGGAAGACGCATCTACATATATTCAGCCAGTGTTAGACAGTTGGATCCACCTTTTATGTCAGGGCTTGACTGGGCTTTCCAGAAGATGGGTAAAGCAGACGTATCTTCAAGGCTAATCAGCCAGGGTGCTCCGTGGCGTTTGCTCTATATAAATATTGACTTCATAAATATTGATCTAAACCCTAAATGCTAATGTGAACTTTGAATCCACACCGCATAGTTAGCATTACTGTAGTTTCAACTGGAGACCGGCACAAGCAATCCAAATAATGACAGTGATTGATTGTTATAAAACAACACGTAAATGAATTAATGTTTGGATGGGACTCTTTTTTTTACATTATCCAGTAGCAATCAATCAATCAATCAAAGATATAAAAAATATATAAAAAATCATTTTGTATAATTTTGCATCCTCAATGTCTTGAGATGATATTGGCTCGGTTTGGTGGCAATTGTATAAACCCCTAGGAGAAGTATATAAAATTAAATTGGGTGTGTTTTGCAAACAACCCAAAGTAACTGACTTCCTGTAGAGTAGAGCCCATGACATGCATCGCAAATGTTGTTCAGTTCAATGAGATCTAAATATGTACTGGGTTTTACATGTTTCCAAAATGGGTTACATTCATTATTTTCCTCAAAATTCTACAAACAATACCCTATAATGACAATGTGAAAGACGTAAAAAATAAATAAATGAATACATTTTTTTTTTTATCACAGCCTTTACCCTGACACTCAAAATTGAGTTCAGGTGCATCCTGTTTCCACTGATCATCCTTGAGATGTTTCTACAACTTGATTGGAGTCCACCTGTGATAAGTTCAGTTGATTGGACATGATTTGGAAAGGCTGTCTAAATCATGTCTACATAAGGTCCAACAGTTAACAGTGCATGTCTGAGCACAAACCCAGCCATAAAATCCAAGGAATTGTCTGTAGACCTCCGAGACAGTACTGTGTCGAGGCACAGATATGGGAGCATTGAAGGTTCCAATGAGCACAGTGGCCTCCATCATCCGTAAATGGAAGAAGTTTTGAACTACCAGGACTCTTCCTAGAGCGGGCCGCCTGGCCAAACTGAGCGATCAGGGGAGGAGGGCCTTGGTCAGGGAAGTGACCAAGAACCCCATGGTCAGTTTGAAAGAGGTTCAGAGTTTCTCTGTGGAAAGAGGAGAACCTTCCAGAAGAACAACCATCTCTGCAGCACTCCACCAATCAGGCCTGTATGGTAGAGTGGCCAGACGAAAACCACTCCTTGGTAAAAGGCACATGACAGGCACCTGAAGTTTGCCAAAAGGCACCTGAAGCACTCTCAGACCATGAGAAACATTTATTTTGTTGAAGCCCCTTTGGCACCAATTACAGCCTCAAGTCTTTTTGAGTATAATGCTACAAGATGGTTGCTCTTTTGGAAGGTTCTTCTTCGAGAAAACAATTTCTAAAGACAATTCCTAGGACTTCATGACTTGGTTTGTGCTCTGACATGAATTGTTAACTGTGGGACGTTAATTAGACAGGCCAAATCAAGTGAATTTACCACAGGTGGACTCCAATCAAGTTGTAGAAACATCTCAAGGATGATCAGTGGAAACAGGATGCACCTGAGCTCAATTTTGAGTGTCATGGAAAAGGCATGTCTGGCTCATTTTTCAGGTCTTTTTAAGATTTTTCAGGTCCTTATTCCGACCAGAGAATATTTATATTTATACCAAGTGACATTCTAGCAGAATGCGAGTATTAGCCAGAATGCTAACCAAAGATGTGCTAAAAAGTGACTACAAACGTTTTAAGCTATGATGTTGTTGAGACATCAAACTTTTCTAGAACTCACTATTAAATACTATTTAAAATCCTAATTTTATGTGTCAAGTTTTTGAGCTGTCAGTTTAAACTTATTTTAAATGTTTGGTTGGTTGTTAGCTTTAGCCAACATAGAGCTCCTGTAGCGTCTTGATACATTCATTTTGGGCTTTTACGGTTGTGAAAACCTAAAATTATTCCTCTAAATAAAAAGTAGGCAAACTAATGTTAGCCTGCATGATTATAGAAATCTGATAATTAAATCTATCTGAATAATAAAGGAGCCTGAAAACTGGCATTGGTACAACTGAACTGCCAAATGAGGTAAACACACAATCACACCTGGCAGACAAAAATGTAAACAACGTAGTGTTCATGTGCAAGGTCAGGCGGTGTGTGAATATGTGTGTGTGTGTGTGTGTGTGTGCTTGTTTGCATTTGTGAAGTTTGTTTGCTCCCATTATCTGCTGTTTATGTTTGACTAATTCACTTTGAGAAGTCCTTGAGCACTTTGTGCTGAGAGTGAAGAAAGTAGTGTGTGTGTGTGTGTGTGTGTGTGTGTGTGCATGCATGCACTGGGGGTGCGGTGGTGTTAATTAGCACTACAGCACGATGCTAATTGATAATCTACTAAACTCAGTCAGTCAGGAAGGCCTGATTGTTATAAACCAAAACACATTAAGAGTAATAATGCCAAGAGCTAAGACCTAAACCATGCTGAACTGTTAAGTCTGCGCGCCACACCATGCATTACGAATGCTAATGCTGGCAATAACAATACTACACCACTTCATTTCCACCTCAAATCCTGCCATCGCATCCGACAAGCTTCCCGTTAGCCATTCGACCTTTTAAAAGCACTCTGAAAGAAATTAATGCAAGCTGTTGTTTTTAAGCTCACTGTTGTACGAAATGGACAAAGCTATCGGCATGCTGAGCATTAGGTAAACGGTTATATAATTAGCAACCACCAGTGAAGTACTTTAATTATCAATTGACCCCTTTTGCAGTGTCCAAAGAATGAACGTCTTTGTCTCTCTTTGGAACACCAGCCAAATATGACTCATTATTTAGGTGTGCCATAACTTTCATTTCCTTGTTTATACTGGCTAATGTAACAATGATTGATTCTGACATTCCTAATATCCAAGAAAGCCGTAAAGGTAAATTCACTGGTTTTGGTACTGTTTGGCTAAAATTAGTGGCCGACTCCAACCCAGTGTCCCCTCAAAGCCATGTCCACAGGCTAGGACCTACAGGGAGCAGGACTGCAGTAGCATCCACTCACTGCTTGAAAAAATATAGAAATCTTGAATGTTTCTAACAATGGTGGCTTAGCAGTGCAAACCGGGCAGAATGAGTGTCTGTGAGTGTGCGTATGTGTTTGTGCCCTACAATGGATTGGCACACCGTCCAGGGCGTATCCCGCCTCGTGCCCCAAGACTCCTGGAATAGGCCCCTGTGACCCTGAATACAGGATAAAGCAGTATATATGATGAGTGAGTGAGTTTCTAATAAAATGAAGGTTATTAAGAATATTTCTCAAAAATGAGAGCAGTGTCATCAGCCAATGTGACATTTCCAAGCTTTACATTTGTAAAAAATTTAGATTTTTTATGCTTTATTGCCGTGCTGTGGTGCCTTTATTTCTTGGCCACAGTTTACTTTGTCTATGATTTGTGCTGCATTGGCCTGGCTTGGTACCGGACTGGACAGGCTGGCCTTTGGTCCCCATGGGCATGGGTGAGCCTTGGGTGTCCATAGCCCTGACACCAGTTTGATGGTGTGAAGTTGGTGATCTGTATTGTTCAGTTCAAAAGTCAGTGATCATAATGTTATGGCTGATCGGTGCTGTTTTTCTACTGCTATTATTATTATTATTATTGAATTACAGGAATTCCTTCCTACACAGTTTACAATCTTTTCACATGCATGCCCAACGTACACTACCATATAATTTACTGATCAGGGTAAACTGGCCTATCCGGTTCAACGTAAGCGTTAATAACAACGTTCACCAACAAACACAACATTCCCCGACTCGTTCCAGGGCTCAGGCATTGCTGTCATCCAAAAACAGCTGGATTCCACTTATCTAGAGACAAGATCCGGATATTAATTACACACACAGTCATTTCCTAACGTTGGGTTGGAACGGTACACCAAATTTCTAAACTAAACTAACCAATATCGCAGTGTTCAGACAGGACTGCGGTACAGGCCAGAACATGGTGATAAGACACATGTGTGCTGCTTCGTGTTAGTCTCTTTGTCGAGTACGTTTTCCCTTAAAAGCCCCAGGGAGACTAAACCTTTGATTGCTTTCTAAAGAGGTTAATGAATATAATGCGCAGATGAAAACCCACCATCAAAACCCTCTCATTAAAACCCTGTACCTTCACCTATTACATGGATGATATCAAGTCTCAAAATCAGACGTTCCCTCCAATGGCTCAAATTGTGTCAAATATGTTCTTCCAACCAGCTCCAGAATTTGAAAGAATCCGCAGGTTTACTTCATTTTGGTTTTCTTTTGAAATAAAAATATGATTTAAATGGCTCAGACTAGATGTCCTTCACCAAAACCAGGGAAAGTCCTGAGTGTTTCAGAAACTCAGAGATAAACAAGAGCCCTTGAGCTTGTGTCTCAGGCCAGAGCCTCTTAAAAAAAAAAAAGAAAAAAAACGGGTTCAATTTCACCCTTTCATCACAGGGCCTCTACGAGCAAACAATATAACTAATTCAGATTTTCTTCCTGTGCAGTATCTTTACAACAGTATACCGCCACACTTTATTATTCATACATGCTATTCTAAAAGAAAGAAAATAATAAATCAGTGATATTGCATATAGTTCTGGAAAATGCTGATAGGGTATGATTAAAATCCTTCACGTCCATCATCACACTGAATAGACACGCATAACAGCAGACTACGTGCCTTAGGGAGTCGAAGACAAATGCTGCACGATGGCCATGCGCTACAACACACTGGAGAGTTGCCGGGAATGTCATTTAATCACCTCCAACCTCAGCCATAACAAGGAGCGTTAGAGCTGCATGTGCAATCTGTTGCGCTGTAATTCCGCGTGTGAAATTAGAAGCTTCAACTGGGTTGCTAGCGAAAAATAAATTAGCTGGACTGTTATAATAAGGGCTAGGGGTGTTAACTGGTAGGGAATGTTTATGGTATGAATGCCTAGGCTCGAAATATCAAGGCATGAATTGGCCATTTATAAAAACACACAAGCTGATGGTGAACATAAAAGAAAAAAAAATGTGCAAATACACCATTATATCACACAATTAACTCTGAAATCTCAACACCCCTAGATAGTGGCTCGGTAGTGATAACCCCTTCAGGCACGGTGTCCACGATTAATTTAACTTCATTTTGGGTTATATTATTATGATAAAGTTCTTCAAATCCCTTGGGCTCAGTATCAGTAGATCCACTGCGTTATTGTAACTGCAGTGTATTGGGACTGTTTTGTTTTTGTTTTGTTTTTAATTCTAATAATCAGTCAACCATCAATCAAAGATGGTCAACAAGGGTAGCCGGGGACAAAATACTTTGAGCCAATACAGTATGTTCAAACCTTTTATCTAAAGTGGTCAACTCAGGTGAAAGCAAATACAGTGATGGACATTTCTCCGTTTTTAAATCCTCAATTAAAAGCAATATCTAGTTTTTGTTCCTCAAAAAACCAACCGTCGATGTATGTTGCAGCCATGCACCAGTGGAGTCAGGTTACATTCCCAGTCTTGATTGTGCTACCTGCCATTCGATCTATTGTATGGTTACGGTAAGGTTTTGAATTCCAAGCACCACAACAAGCACTTCTCTAGTCCACTCCGTAAAACTGTTTAGCCAAATAAACCTTTTTGCCTTAACCCTTCAAATCAAAGCACAAATAAAATTTAACCTTTAATGTACTGTATATTATGGAGGGGGGGTGAATTATTCAATGATGTATTGTGATTCTTTTGCATCCTGATTCACGTATCGCCATGCTGGCTTTTGTGTTTAAGGCGGCATGATGGCTTAGTGGTGAGCACTGTGGCCTCAAACCTCCAGGGTCGAGGGTTCGATTCGCGCCTCGGGTCCGTGTGCATGGAGTTTGCATGTTCTCCCCCATGCTTGGTGGGTTTCACCAGGGTACTCTAGTTTCCTCCCACAATCCAAAGATTAGGTAAACTGGCATTCCCAAGGAGTGTGTGTTTGGCCCCTGTATTATATTGCCACCTTGTCCACAGGTTACCCCACCCCCGTTCCCCAAGTCTCCTGGGATAGGCTCCAGGCCGCTGCAACCCTGTACAGGATAAGCGGTATAGAAGATGAATGAATGTTTGGATTTATGGTAGTAATATGATGCAGTTCCTCTATAATCCTATAGGTAGCGCACTATAAAGCATTACCATAGGCAGCCAGAACAACATCCTGTGTGGTAGGTGTAAATTATTTGATTTATATTGAATCTGGATAGTTATAAAATCATGATCCTTAAAAAATAATAATAATAAATCGGAATACAAATCGAATGCATCATAATAACGGTGTACCGGGATTGCCTCGTGAAAGTATAGAAATCATTTACAAAAAAAACCCAAATGTCTTGTCCTGTTCATGCTCCTATCTTTCATTTTTCCATGTGGCATTAATAAGGGCTCGTTCTCTGACTTTTAGATTTAAAAACAATGATAAGACGTTCAGTAAACTAACAGAGGCTGACATGATAACCTGTTCGAACTTACATCATCAGATACTCGAAACTACCCAAGAAACCGCTTCTAACCAGGCGTCAGCATCACAACATCCCTCCATGTATTAGAACACACACCTGCATCGTGTTTGATTCCTCTTCTGTTTGCCAGTGTTATGCATTTTCATGCAGTAAATAATGACTTTTACTTTTTATCTGTTTATAATTACATTTAACAGTATGTTGTGGAACAACTTCTCATTGTCCCCCATTTAAATTAAGGCAAAAAATATGTAATTAAAAGAACGCAGCATGTTAAGGAGAATCCGCAAAGCGCAAAGCTCTCCATCCTGAAGACAATCACATGATAAACTCTTTACTTTCAATGACTACAAAACGCTGACACTGGAGATCAGAGGGTCGGGGGAACAGCACTGCCACCACCGGGTCGCCCCTGTTGGGCCCGTGGTCAAGGCTCTTAACCCTATGGCCCAAACAGCATCACTGTGCCATTGCTGGCCCCAAAGCCCGGAGAGAGGAGGAGGGTTAGTGATTGTGCTTACTAAAAAATCCACCATCGCTATAGAAACGATGGAACCCGCAACCCAAAATGCTCAACAGCAAAAAACTAATAAAAATGTTTTTTAAGAAAAACAAATCATTACAATAGAAATATTAAAACTAGCATAATAATAAAGAGATCCACAGACTCTGACCAATCAAAATCGAGCATTCGACCGACCATGCTGTGCTACATCTAATGTTAATATTTCTCTAAATTACTTTTGCTTTATTCTTCATTCCTTCTGGTGTTCCTCTTGCCGGAGGAAAGTTGATTCATTTCTTTTGGGTGTGTTAGAGAAAAACACACACACACACACACACACACACACACACACACTACAAGTTACACGAGCATGTGTAGTAGACAAGCAGGATTGAGAAACACTGTACTCATTTCACCTCAGAGGCTTGCCATGTGTGTGTGTGTGTAGGTGTGTGTGTGTGTGTGTTTGTGTAAGCACCACACCTTGCAGAGAGGTGCGGCAGGTATGATTGAGAGGAAGTGGAAGTCTGGGATCAGTGACACAGTTTGCACAACTCAAACATTCCTGGCTGTTTTCCGAACGCAGTCGAACACCTACACCGTGACGTAACTGAATAAACGTACGTGTGTGTGTGTGTGTGTGTGTGGGATCTGTTCCCCGTTCTGGTGTTGGATTAGTGGGATAACAAGTCTTAAGCGGCATCAGAAGCGAGTCAAGGGCTGAGGCATGACGAGAGCAATAGAACGAAAAATAATTGAAAAACAAAAAAAATCATTAGTTTAATATAAAATTTCTATTCAGTTTACACTCCGGTTTTGATTATGATTATGAATAAACCCCATGCTGTCACATGTGGATGTCAAGCTACGAAGGCTCTGCTCAAGCTTGACACTAACCCATGCTGAGAAACGAGATAACGCAACTTGTTCTGCAGGTTTCGACAACGCATCCCACGTGCGGCGCAGCAGGATCGCACACACTCCGTCCTCTACTCCTTCAACCTCATGCACTTAATAACTTACGATCTTAAGGGTTAATGAAGTTTCTTTCAGTTTATTATGTTTTAGCTGATTGATGTGCGGATGATTCAAATCTAGAGTTTAAATCTTATTAACAGGAATTTCACTGTGTGTGTGTGTGTGTGTGTGTGTGTGTGTGTGTGTGTGTGTGTGTGCGCGCTTAATCAGACGTTGTTAAAATTCACATTAAAAATGAAATACTTCCCCAGCCAGGGTGCCTCGTGCCCCGAGTTCACCCCGTGACTCTATACCGGATAAGTAACATGACAAGTAATTGAATAAACGAATGAATGAATTTCAAACAGCATTTCCAGACCCAGGCTCTGTTTACAAGATTTGAAGATGACGTCCGCTCTTATGACCAGTAATAAATAATAATAATCATAAAATGATAATCTCACAGACATGTGATACAGTATACAGTACGACCTGCCCTGAGAACCACTGGCTTGTGGACGCCAAATACGTCAACTTTAAATCTGTGGTTCTAAAGCGAGAACCCTGAAGCAGAGCCGCAGAAGATGATCTGAGCTTTTTTTTATTTTTCCTTCTTCTTTTTTTTCCTTTCTTTCTTTCTTTCTTTCATTTTTAGTTACTTACAGTGATGGAAATCCTAAGCCAGAAGGGCTTATTAATATTGCATTCATTATTGAGTTGTTATTATATGTATTTACTTGCCTGACTTGTCCGTTGGATTGAAACCAATAAACAATTAAATCAGAACAAGTAGTTGAATTACAGTACATATCATCATCTTCTTGGCTCTGTTGTGTTTTGTAAAAAATAAAAAAGTCAGAGAAAGTCTGGAATTTAAACCCAAGTTAAATTAGTGATTTATCATTCATTCATCATATCTATATTGTTTTATCCAGTGTACAGGGTGACGAGGGAGCGGCTGGACACTCTGTGCCTAGGAGACTTGGGGCAGGAGGCTGGGTACACCGTGGACCGGGTCAAACCCGCACACACATGAATTGGGAACAGCAATTAACCTAATCTGTAGGAGGCTGTAGTCTTTCAGCTGTACCTGTCGATAGGATCGCCACGATCCGAACACAACTCGGCACTGGTTCTACGCCCCTTCCTGACGCAACCCTCCCATTTTATCCGGGCTTGGGCCCGGTACTGCATCCAGTGGATAGGTTTTGTTTGGGCATTGGGGTTCGGGAATCTAACCCGGGCCTTCCACATGGAAAGATGAGCGGGAGGAAACCATAGTACCCGGAGAAAAACCATTAAGCACCAGTAACAAATAATAATCATAAAATGATAATCTCACAGATGTGGCATACGGTATACACTATAACCTGCTCTGAGAACCACTCGCTTGTGTACGCCAACTTTAAACCTGTGCTTCTATAGTGGGAACCCTGAAGCAGAGCCGCATAAGATGGTCTTTGTTTATTCCTTTCTTTTTAAGAGATGGTTCAGGTTGGGCGAACATCTGCACACAGACTCAGGACTGGAATCGAACCCATGACCCAGGAGGTGCGAGCCCACAGTGCTAACCCCATGATTTATTATTATTATTATTATTATTATTATTATAGAACCCTGGTTCTGTTCTAACTTTTTTTTCAACTTTTCCCTTTGATTGTGATTTATGTCTCATTCCTGTTGCTCTATGTTTTTTTTTTTTTATATATATATCTGATGATGATGATGATGATGATGATGAAGTCTACCTGTTGTGGACAGGTTAAAAGCAGCCCTCACCTTGTCCTGTTTGGGCTCGTGCTCCGGTGCTGGAGACGTGGGAGATCTCGCGCTCCCGGCAGCCGCCTGGTTCACGTTGGCACCGCCGCCGCTTCCACCACCACCACCAGTACCACCAGCACCACCAGCAGCAGTAGCGGCAGCAACACTACCACTACTACCACTACTACTACCACCTCCACCTCCACCTCCAGCACTCGGGCTCCTCTCCAGCGTCTCCACTTTGATGAGCCGGTGTTTGGGAGAGACGTACTTCACCTCGGTCAGCGCTGCGCCCGAGAATGGAGTGTTGGCGCCGGCCGCGTACGGATCCTCGAAGTCCAGCTCTTTCTGGAGTTTGTACGCGGCGAGGATATCCGGCTGCGCGGGGCTCGGGTATCCCGCGCCGCCTCCCGCGTGCTGGTACGCCGCCGCCGCCGCCGCCGCGTGACAGTGCCGGTAGTCCGGTCTCGGGGGCGCCGGCGGCGACGCTTTGGCGCTCTTGAATCCCAGGTGCTCCTTGAACCATTTGGCCATGATGGTGCCAGCGCATCGCTCACCGCTCCGACACGCTCCGAGGTTTCCGGTCCGGGGTTTTATTTCCCTCCTCCTCCGGTGGAGTCTCCGTACAACTAAACTAATCAAAACAAAACAACAAACACTCTTTATACACGCTTTACGCGCCTGTTTCGGACCCGCGATCACTTTCGGATGTGTGCTGGAAACTCCACCAGTGTGTGTGTGTGTGTGTGTAAGTGGAAGCGCGTCCCCGAGCGCTCAGCCCACGTTTTTCCCCTGCGCGCGAAGGTTGCCAGGTTTTCCAACAAAGTTGACAGATTGAATCTAATTCTGTCAGACAATCTATATTCAAACTCTAAATCAGTTCAGTTCATCCGTCTCTTACCCGTTTTTTTTTTTGTTTAGTTCGAATCGCTTTATCCTGGATATATGAAGAGAAGAAAAAAACAAGTGTAAAATGTACAATCTGGCAACCCCGCGTGTGCTTTGTGAATGGAGCTCGACATCGCCGCCTGTCTGTGCAGTGCCGCTATAGCAGGAGGGGTTAATCCGACCTTTGATTAACTCACTCACTCATCGTCTATACCGCTTTATCCTGTGTAAAGGGTCATGGTGGGAGCCTAACCCACTATCCCAGGAGAATTAAGGAACGAGGCGGGGTACACCCTGGTGTCAGTCTATCACAGGAAACACACACACACACTCAAACGCTCACTCACACACTACATGCAATCTGGGAACGACAGTTCGTCTAATCTGCATGTGTTTGGACTGTGGGAGGAAACCGGAATACCCGGAGGAAACCCACCAAGCACGGGGAGACTTGGTGAGGCACACAGACCCCGAAGTGGGAATCAAACCCAGACCCTGCAGGTGCAAGGCAACAGTGCCAAGCACTAAGCCTTCAGGCCACCCACCTGTGATTTTTTTTTTAGTTGGCACATACTGTCTTTATGCTGTTTTATCAAAACACCTTAAAATCTGTGGCCGTCTACACACTGTTGTATACAGAGGTTAATATACTGTAGCTCCAGGGTGTTATCCTCCCCATTTAAAACTTTCTCGATCATAAATGTTAAAATTGCCTTCATTTTGAGTTTAGATAGAGGTATGCTTTGGTGCTTTTTTTGATGCAGCATACACATCCAAAGCAATTCGTCTCTCATGCTTTACCACAATTTTTGCTAGGTACACTATATGGAAAAGTATTTGGCCAAACCTGCAATGACATTGTATCCAAATACATATACTTCAATATGAAGTCGGTCCTCCTTTTGCAGCTCTAACAGCTTCCAGTCTTCTCGGACGGCTGCCCACAAGATTTTTGAGAGTTTCTGTGCACATTCATTCTGTAGAGAATTTATGAGGTCAGGCACTGATGTTGGATGAGAAGGCCTGACTTGCAATTTCCGTTCCAGCTCATCCCAAAGGTGCTCGATGAGGTTGACGTCAGGGCTCTGTGTGGGCCAGTTAGTTCTTCCACACCAAACTCATCAAACCATGTCCTTAGGGTCCTTGCTTTGTATACTGGGGCACAGTCAATATTATTAGATATTATTTGAATAATAATAATAATAATAATAATAATAAAATATGCCTTCCACAAACTGGCACCACAAAGTCTGAAGCTTAGCATTGTCCAAGATGTCGTTGTATACTGAAGCATTACTGGACGATGTTCCAGTCCCAAAGCCCAGATAAAATGGTAAGGTTACCAACAACCTGAATGCATGTCTTTCACTGTTGACATAAGGCAATTAATTTATATTTTTAAGGAATTTTTAATCCAGTCAATAATAAACTAGTCAAATGTTCACACTTCCCACCATCCTCTTCCTCCAACTCACCTCCTAGTTTTACCTTTGAATGAGCATACAGTATATTATAAAGTTGACATTTTCGCATCTATCCAAAGTCACAGTTATAGAAGTTAAGACTTTAGCAACTAATTCATGATGTCTCAATTTTTTTTTGTATTGTCCAAGTATCTCAGGTTTGTATTGATTAGACAAGTCTATATAAAAGAAACTGTAGCTATAGTGAAACTGATTAGTGTATAAAACCTGTGTGATAAGTCATTTCTTTATCTCTTTACCACTGTAGACCTTAAAGCTCAGAGCATTTTAGCCATTATTTGTTTTGCAGGTTTTTATTTATTTATTTATTTATTTTATAATATAAAATCTATATATATATATATATGTACATATATAGGACTCAGGATTGTGTAGTGTATACATGTCTATTTTATCAGTACATAAATGGCAATATAGTGAACTGAATTGTAGTTAATTTTAACATACTATTCACGTGTATACAGAGAGATCTGGGCAAAAAAAATTAATTGGTCACATAGGCAAAGAAATAGTACAGATACACATGATCACGTGCTTTTCTGACCAAATAATAATAACAATACATTAATTTTAAGAGTTTGACATTTTTGCGCTGTCATTCCAATATCCTTGTGGTGATAAGAAAAGAAATTATATCTTTTGATTTATCAAAGAAATTATAACTTTTGTTCCATCAGACATATCCATAATCTTAAATATACAGTTTGAAGTTAAACACACACCAGCAAGGCTTCCACCATATACAGTAAGCACCTTTTTTCTAAATTGTTATTGACCTATACTGTGTTGCCGGTACGGATCTGTGCTGATGAAAATGCTTTGTTAATGCAATATGTATACACTTAAAAAATACATTTGAAAAAAAAAAATTTAAATAGGCGGCACGGTGGTGTAGTGGTTAGCACTGTCGCCTTGCACCTCCAGGGTCCGGGTTCAATTCCTGTCTCTGTGTGCATGGAGTTTGCATGCTTGGTGGGTTTCGTCCACAGTCCAAAGACATGTAAGTTAGGCTAATTGACGTTCCCAAATTGCCTGTAGTGTGTGAATGGGTATGTGTGTGTGCCCTGCGATGGATTGGGCCCCAGGCTTGTGCCCTAAGTATTCTGGGATAAGCTCCCTGAATACAGGATAATAAAAAAAAAAGCCAAATGTTGTTATAAAGTATGATGTGGTCTAGTATAATGTTCCATTTTTTAATTTGTATTTTTTATTTTTTTTAATAACAAAGTGCATTTGAATGTCTGAATCCGATCAAGCATTCAATCTGATAACACTGACCTATTGGTTAGTATTAATGTGTTTATTCTAATACATCATCATGGGGACTGTACGGCAGACACTCCACATGATTATAGTTATGGTGTTTTACAAAGTTTATTAGCACAGGAAAGTCTTCAGGACAGAAAAGTTTATAGTTTCTCTATAAAAATAAGCTGCATTTTTGGGGAGGAGAGAAAATGAGAGATTAAGAGAGAGAGAGAGAGAGAGAGAGAGAGAGATGTCGAGCTGGTACAGTAAAGGCCAATTCCTGTTTATCACAATTGCTGTTAAATTGTGTGCCGTGTCATTCGTTAATAAATTAAACGTTGTAACTGTTGGCAGGTCACTGTGGTATAAAGCAGATTAACACTCTCTAGGCCGTGCTGTTATACAAAAATAATGACTTTCAGAAGTCATGTCACGTCACAAACAAACTCTGTCTCGTCGAATCAGATAGTATCCGCTGTGTGAGCACTGAGCACGAATCGTAAGCTACAGGAGGTTGTCACTTTTATTAACAGCGCGAGCTGTTTTTGCCTTTGAGAAGGATAAAAAAATACTAGTCTGAGCATTTAATGTCAGCAGACATCATTTGATTAACCCAGGAATCCCCTAGCGATGCATTAACACTGACAGTTTCCATCTGTGTCCAACCGGACATATATAAACACCCTAGCTGTTAAATCAACAGTTGGCTTTTATGGTTTGAAAGAAAAGCTGTACTTCATTTATGGATCCTTGCAGAAAAGCCCCGAAGCACCTTAACTCATTACTACATGACCTGACAGCTCATCTGAAACTTTTCAGAAATGTTGAAATTAAACAAGTGGAAAAACATGTCCCTGGATAGACCTGTCATACCAAGAGCTGTCACAGCTTCCACGACGTGTGGCATGTGGCATACTGTACACACACTCTTAATAATCCAGAGCCTGACATTTCCCTTTACAGAAATACCACACACACACACACACACACACATACACAACAATAGTCAAGCAGGGACTATGGCTTTTTTTATGAAGCAGTATTTCTTTTTAATGGGTCGATGTCCTCTAAGCAAAGATCATAGAGCACAGTGAGTGGCTTAACCCCGAAGATCCTTTGAGGAATGTTTTTTTCCCCCCAGCATCATAACTTCACTACTGCGAGGTCTTAATCCAAAACAGCTTATGAAAGATAAAATATTATTGAAGCACTAACACATTTTCTAGATTTCTTTAGCTTTAAATGGAATGTTAAATGCATACATTTCTTTGGATGGCATTTAGATTTTGTTATTCATATTATATATATATTTTTATTTCAGACAGAATGCATTTTGCTTTTGAATGAAGAATTTTTTTTATTAATAAATGTTAATTTATAATTTACTTATGAATGAAGGAATAAAACTGATTGACATTTACAGAAGACTTCAAGCGCAGCACGGTGATGAGACACAGCCACAGTAAAACATTTGAACGGTGCAAACGTTTTAAATCTGAATGACGATCCCGGCTGTGGTGGCTCAGAGCCTGTTGCCGTCATTCCTGTGAACATTCAGCGAGTGGAACGCCTGATCCTTGAAAATTGACGGATAACTTGTCAAGAACAGATGCATCTGCACATTACAGGAACTCAGCTCGGAGTTACTGCAGTTTCAATCATGGCTCCGGTGTACTGAGAAAAACTTTCTACCTTGATGGTATCGGAGCACTAGTGAAGCGCTGGGATAAGTGCATTAGTGTAGCAGGGGAATATATAAAAGAATAAAGAATAATGTGTTCAGTTATTCTGCAGAATCCAAAGTCCCGGTTTGGCTTGAACACCCTTCATACTTTCAAAGTGGTCAGCCATACATTTATCATTAAAAAAAAATTTTTTTTTAAACCTACTTGATTTTTTCAGTTGAATATTTTGAACTTGCCTGGTTTGACAAATGTTTCTGGGGCTGGTGGTGAAGGTGTTAAAGTAACAGGGTTGAGTGATTTAACATTTAAACCTGTAATGGATGACTCGTGGATGACTCCTTTTTTTTGGCATGAGATTCAATTAATTCACACATCAATGCAAAAAACCCTCTATTTAAAAAGACAGTGCAATATAAAATTGTTGTAAACAGAAAATAATGCTGTGTATTACTGTTATTTTATTAGTTAACACAATACATGTTAGAGTGAATTCTGCTGAATTATGATTGATACAAAAGCATTTTTTGTCTGAGAGAACATTCTATAACAGATACGCGAAGAAGAGTCGATACAGACTAATTAAAGAATGTTGAATGACATTTTTATTTTACTTCTGATAACAAAGGAACATTTGTGAAACATTTAAGCAATCTCACATGAGAGGGAGTGCTGTTGTGCTGGTTATCAGCATGGCTGTAATGCGTTCATGTGCACGAGGGTGCAACCAGAGTGGCCAGTACTCGCTATGCTGTGACCAATAGGTAGTGTAATTAATGATTAAACATCCTAGTACTGTTACCATCCATTCTCACCACTCCTGGAATGCAATCAGATTACTCGGTCAGATCTAACTGTTGTATGAAACAACATTCAAAAACTGTACTTGGTCATTTACCCGCTTGGTAATTAGTTGGCTGAGTGATTGCTTGTTTGCATGGTTGGTTCCTTGTTTGGTTGGTTAATTGGTTGGTTGGTTGTTAAATTGATTGGCTCTCTCTCTGGTGGTTTCCACGGTTGGTTCTTTATTTGTTTATTTGTTTGGCTGGTTAGTTGGTTAATGGGTTGGTTGTTTCACTGGTTGATTTCAGGGCTGTTTGGTTGTTTTTTGTTTGTTTTGTTGACTGGTGTTTCATTGGTTATTTGCAGTGTTGTTTGTTTGTTTGTTTGTTTCATTGTTCAAATAATCAGTTTATGTTTCTGTTTCATTGGCTGTTTGCAGGGTAGGTTCTTTATTTGCTTGTTTGTTTGGTTGTTTTTGTTTGTTTAGTTGAATGGCTGTTTAATTAGTTGTTTGCAGTGTTTCACGGGTTGATTTCAGTGGTGTTTGTTTGTTTGTTTTTTGTCTGTTTTGTTGGTTGGCTGTTTCATTGGTTGTTTGCAGAGTTTGTTTGTTTCATTGTTTGTATAATCGGTTGGTTGTTGGACCTGGGGTTTGTGGGGTTTATTCGCTACCTGGCTGTTTGTTGAGTTGATTAGTTGGTTTGCTGCTGTTTGCTTGTATGATTTTTTGGGATTGTTTATCTGTTTGCTTGCTTGCTTGTTTGTTGCCTGGATGAGTCACTGGTTGTTTGTCGGGTTGGTTCTCTAACTGGCTGTTTAAGTTAGTTGCTTGACTGTTTAATTATTTGTTTGCAAGGTGGGTTCTTTATTCGTCGGTTTGTTTGAATAATCGGTTGGCTGTTCGCCTGGGTGTTGTGGGATTGCTTCTTTGTTTGTTTGTTTGTTTGTTTGTTTGTTTTGTTTTGTTTTGTTGCCTGGCTTTCATTGCTTTGGTTCTCTAACTAGTTGTTTGCCAGTTTGCCAGTTACTTGTCTGGCTGTTTCATTGGTTGTTTGCAAGGTTGATTGTTTGTTTGTTTGTTTGTTGTGGAATATGCTAAAATATTAATCAATCAGTAATACAGTTAGAAACAAATAATATTTAAGCACCTCAGGGGTCAGGAATGGAAAATATTAGACATTTTGGTGAATTAGTCTTAAAAAAAACAAAAAACAGCTCACAGGCTGAACTGACGCAATGGAGAGTTGCATTCCGGTTACAGCATATCAAATCCAAGAGGCTTATAAAAAAGCCCATAAAGACTTAAGTGGCTAGAAAGGAGTCATCTCAATGTAACTGTATGTTGTTTCAAGCACCCTGTGCATTGTTTCTGTAATATTCCCATCAGTACACAATTAAGCCCTTTAAACTGCTAATTCGTTCAATAATATTTCCAGATTCAGCGAAATAGTATTGAGCTGAGTAACAGTTTTAATTCTGCGAGAGTAAATTTAACACAAGTGCAGTATTCATTGCATTATCCTAGATCATCTCAATATAGAGTGCAAATCTAATCTTATATCCCTAAGCCTTCTTCCTCTTTTCACCTGTCAACAACAATATCAAAGCATCCACCCTGTTGATTAAAGCCGGATTACGTTCGCCAGCCACCTGAACCGATTCCCTGCAGCATGCCAGGAGAGGAGCTCAGCAGCACACGACATGGCCTATATCCTGCATGCAGAGATGTCCATGAATGCGAATATACACGCATCTTATTTCACTTCTCCCTCCTCCATCGTCTCGGCTGCACTTTGCTTCAGCAGGAAAAGTCATACTGTTTGCGAGAATGCACCCTGATCCAGTTAATGATCTGCTGTATATGTATGCAGAACTAAAAATAACTGATGCAACCTATTGATTTGCTCCTCATGTGACCCTCAAACAGCTAAAACATCTGATATTGTGAGTAAACCGTTAGAAGGAAAAAATATTTTAGAAATTTGATGTCTAAGTACGGATTAAAACAAGATAAGGCGTGCTGGGATAGGAAGGTAACCCGTGATGGTGTGATGCTGTGAGCACCTTAAACTAGATTCACCTGTAACGGCATTTTCTGAAGTGTTTTATTCATTTTTATAACACACCAATTTGCATCATACATTTTAACATCTTTTTATAGTTGCGGTTTATGTTATGCAGCATAAGCACAAGTCACGTTACCTCCTGTTGTTAGATCAGCTATAAGCTAATGTTCACTCAACACCTTCTTATGTTAAAAGGGGGAAAAATGCTTGTCGTGACACCAAGAAACCAGAAAGGATAGAAACCACTATCTCTACTGAAGACTTTCATCTTGTGAAAAACCTACAGCAGACTGTTACTAAAAATAAACGTTAAGCAAATATCCTCTAACAGAAAATGTCAACACGCCAACAGAGATTCCTCTTATTATTAAATGTCACATTTTAATTACATTTCTTTTATCAATTTATCAGCTATGTTCAAGCATTTATTGTAAAGATCTTTGTCGGAACCTCAAAAGAACCCAAATGCAAGGCACCGGATATTTTATTGTACAGAAACAATAATAAAAGTGCATGAAGTGTGCAAGATAGTGAGGATAAAGACTTGGCAAAGAACACAGGTGGAGATGTACAGTAGAGCCTGCGGGAGCACTGGAGTGCTGGATGCTCATAGTGCTCAGGAGTGAGGGCTGGAGGCAGAAAGCAGGGCAGACAAGACAGAGACAGTAAACCTCCCTTGCTAGGTTGTTATTGAAAGACTCGGGCAGACAGACAGACTCCAAAATCCAATAAACAGTCTAAGATCAGATAATAATTTTAAAATATATATTATGGCATTATGTAATTATGTAACAGCAAAAATAAATTGCTGACAGAGTTGACACAAATGTCAGCTGTTCTGGAATAGTTCTATAACTAACTATATCTGCGATGGATTGGCACCTCATCCAGGGTGGACCCCGCCTCATACTCCAAGTCTCCAGGTCCCTCAAGACCCTGCATACAGGATAAAGTGTTCTAGACAAGGAGTGAGTGAGTGAGTAAGTGAGGTTCCATGAATCCCAGGAAAGCAAGACCAAACCTTCTCTCTGCTGCAGAGAAAATGTTCATTTAGAGTTAACAGCCTCCAAAATCACCAATTAACAAACAGCATCTCAGATTAGAGCCATTATAAAGGCTTTACAGAGCGTAAGTAGCAGACACATCTCAATAGTAACTGTTCAAAGGAGATTATTGCATATTTTGGATGCCCTTAGCATTGTTTTACATTGTAGAAAGAAAGAGAAAAAAAAAAATCAGGAAAGACCATGGAGTTAGAAGGTGTATCCAAACTTGTATAGACTAATACACAGGGTGGGTGAAAAGTAACTAGGTATTAAAAATTGGTATTAAAACTCAGATTTCTAATACAAATTGATTGAAAGAAATTGTAATTTTTTTAATCACATATGAAAACGATAAGAAATCTTTCAATTTCTTTAAATGTAGGTTGCACAAAAGTAGTGGTTAGCACTGTCGCCTTGCACCACCAGGGTTCAGGGTCGATTCCCGGCCAGGCTCAATTGCCGTCTCTGTGTGCATGGAGTTTGCATGTTCTCCCCGCGCTTGGTGGGTTTCCTCCGGAAACTCCGGTTTCCTCAAACAGTCCAAAGACATGCAGGTTAGGTTAATTGGCGTTAATTATCCGTAGTGTGTGAATGGATGTGTGAGTGTGTGTGTGCCCTGCAATGGATTGGCACCCTGTCCAGAGTGTACCCTGCCTCGTGCCCTAAGTCTCCTAGGATAGGCTCCAGGTCCCAGTGACCCTGAATACAGGATAAAGCGGTATAGACGATGAGTGGGTTAGTGAGTAAATGTAGGCACCGGCCACGTCTTCTTGCATTGTTCACTGAGCCTGTGGTCATCAACTTGGCATGATCATTTTTTATAGTCGTAATGTTGCCATTCGTCCCTTTCACTGTACACCAGCATCTCTGCACAAGAACAATGGACTACGACACTTTATAGCGTGCTGCGATCTTACTGTAGCTCACTCATGAACAGTCAAGCAGTCGGCTATCTCCATTGACGTTGCATGTGCTGCCTTTCGCGGCCAATGCCTGTACTATCGACAGAGGAAATATGAAATCCAATTTGTTATCATCTATTTAGAAACTGTTTTTATCATGACTCTAGTGATACTACAAGTTCTATAGTCATTAAATATTGCCTAGTTAATTTTGACCCACTGTGTACTGTATGTGTGTGCGTGTATACATACAGTGTGTATATATACATCAGGTCAAAAACAAGCAGACATGCAAAACCATCAAAAGGACAGATTACTAGAAACCTCAAACACATGAAGGATTGTGAATGAGCTTGACTTGAATAGAGAAGGAGAGAGGCGGGTTAATTGAACACAGGTGCAGGTAATTAGGAGTGCCACGCTGGCTCAGAAGGAAAATCCAACTGGGTGGGCGTGCTCAGGAATAAACCAAAATGGTGGGTGAAACAGGAAGTGCATGGACCCATGACAGCTACAACACTTTTGTCAGTAGCTGCGTTCCAATTGGCCAGTAGTTCCCTGCAAAGAGGAACTTCACCAGAAGTAGAAATGACAAATTTCCCATAAGTCATTGTGTCTTGCGAAAAATGGAATTTAAAAAGTGATTTATGTTTTATTTATTATTATTATTGTGAAGAATGACATAATATTAATATGACACAATAAGAATAAATAATTAAGGTCAAATGTCATTCAAGGCGGTGCGGTGATGTAGTGGTTAGCACTGTCGCCTTGCACCTCCAGGGTCCGGGTTCGATTCCCCGGCCAGGCTCGATTCCCGTCTCTG